>PVIJ01006783.1:0-88456 GCA_004024925.1 Scalopus aquaticus
GGTGGCCAGGGGAGGGGGTGCCGGTGGGGGGTGGCTCCCCCCACGAAGGTGCTCCCGGCAGCAGTGCCCTGTGCAGAGGCAGCAAGAAGCCCTGTGAAGGCCTTTCACGCCAAGCCTGCTGTGTGCACAGGTGGCTGAACCCCTTTAGAGCTTGCAAGTCTGGGGGTCCCAGGGTGCCCCCCAGTCTTCGATCTAATGTCCACCCCCTCCTCCTCCACCCAGGCTGCCCAGTGCCTTCCCGAGACAGCCCCATCTCCTCTGGTTTTCATTCGGTGTCATTGTCTCAAAGAGGCACGTTGGACACCTTGCTTAAGTCTGTCAAACGCAGCAGCCCCCTTGCCCCCCGCCCGCCGGCACACTGTGTATCTCACTCGGTTATGCTTATCCACATCTGCCCCGGGTGGGACGCGGGTTTTCCATGGGCAAGGGGCTGACCTGGCGCCATCCACCGTGCGCTCTCCGCCCGAGAACGCGGCTGACACACCCAGCTCAGACCTCAGCGGGATGCAGGGGCTCCCTTTGGGTCCCGACCCCCCGTTCCTGAGACCCACTCCCTTAGTCCTGCCGACTTCGGACGCAGAAGCTCTTGCTCTTCTGAACCACACAGCGCGATTTGCCGCAGTCCCTGAGCCCCGGCACCCCCATCAGAGCTTCAAGCGCTGGGGTACGGAGCTGGGGAGGAGACAGGACAGAAAAGTCTTTCATTGGTACCTTCTAGTGAATCCACCCAGGAGCTGCTTTCCCGTGAGAAAGTGACTCCATGACAGTTTTGACTAGAGGGCCTTCTCACACTCCGTTTAAAAACTTTTTAAGATCTCTTTATTTTTGCATACAAGCTGGGGTGCAGGCCAGAAGTGTGGGGCAGTGAGAGGATTCGTCAGAGACAGAGTGGGGAGCAGAACAGGCAGATCAGAAATACACTGCTGAGGGGAGCAGCGGGTGAGGCGGGAGAGGTCTGCAGCGCCATGTGGGAAGCTCCCCGGCCGGGCATCGAACTTACACTGCAGCTGCCTGACAGCTCCGCAGCGCTGCGCTCAACCAGTTGAGCCACCAGGGAGGCCCCAGCACCCTGTTTTAGAGACAAGGGAAGTGAGGCTCAGAAACAGTAAGGAGCAGCCCGGGACCGCACAGGTAGAGCGGATCAGAACAGGACCTGCGCTCGGGGGTGTCTGAGCCCTGAGTCTGGAGTAGCTGACGGGACCCTCAGCCGCTGCGCCTCCAACCAAACCGCGGTGGTGGTTGATTCACACCAGAAAAGCACATTGAACACCCACCAAGTGGTCCTCTTTCTCCCTCTCCATTATACACAATTCCTGTGATAAATCATTTTCACCAAGGCAGATGGTTTCCTATCTGGGGAATTGAAAGGAGAGAAACCAAAACAGAATCTGTCACTGTTTAACTGGGTTTTGAGGGAAAGATGGGAGAGAATAAATTCCAGCCATTCAGATACTCCTCTGAGTAGGTTTGTTTTTCTCTCTTCGGTGAAGTGATGGGGCAGAGAGTTGTACTGTGAGCTGTGCCGATTCCTTACTGTGTAGTCATTTGTTTAGTATTTTGTTTTTTTTTTAAATTTACTTTTATTTATTTATGCATACAAGAACTGGGGTGCAGGCCAGAGGTGTGGGGGTGAGAGGATTCATCAGAGACAGAGTGAGGAGCAGAACAGGCGGATCTACTGAAATACACTGCTGAGGGGAGCAGCGGGTGAGACAGGAGAGGTCTGCTGTGTCATGTGGGAAGCTCCCCGGCCAGGGATCAAACTCGTGCTGCAGTGGCTGCAGATAGCTTCATAGTGCTGAGACAACCCGTGAGCCATAGGGAGGCCCTGTTTAGTATTTTTAAAAGAAAACAAATTGGGGGCCCCTGTGTATGGGTCCCACAGTTTAGTTGGGGAGACCCGGTTAACGGAGACCCAGTTAATGGATAATGACAATCCAAGGTGAGGAGGGGCTCGGAGAGGACTCATTGCCTTGGGGAGTGAAGGATCATAGAACTGGGGATGAGGGAGAAACACTTCTGAGATGGAAGTTTTATTTTTGTTGTTACCAAAATTTAATTTTTTAATCCTTTTTTAAAATTACTTTTTATTGAAGTAACCTGGGTATACATTATTGTTTGTGTTTTGGAAGCACAGGACACCCCCTCCGATGGAGTTAGATTAGCACTCCCAGCATCGACGCACCCACAGTCCTCCCCATAGACCACCATGCTCCACCCCCCTCATGCTCACGGCTCCTCGCCCCTCCCCCCATGTCTTTAGGGCTCACAGTCCAGACCTACCTAAGGCGGGGCTCTGGGCCGTGGCTTAGGGCTGTTTGCTTCCACCCTTTCCCTAGGAATCCTGTATTGTCAGCATCAGAGACAACGCAGACTCTTTCAGGGTCCAGTTCCCTGACCTCTGACATTGGCCTTTAGAGATTCTTAATGATTAGGTGGCGAGCCAGGAATGCAGACATGTAAATAAATGAATTTCTCCGAGTGGGAATGTCTCCATGAGATGGAGAGCTGTTTGGGCAAGCTTCAGGATAGCTCGGTTCCCAACAGACACTTGGCAAGTTGACAAAAATGATTCTGAGCCACAAAGAGATCCCAGGGCAGGATTGGGGCAGAAGGCACCGAGCTCGGCCAGCCTCCACCCTACCCTGGTGCCGCAAAGTGACGCAGGTCTAAGCCCCAGCATTCTTCTTAAGACAAAGGCGTTATGTTAATGGGAGTTAGTCTTCATTTCCTCCGCATTTCTGTAGATTACTGGAAAATTGAATCCATCTGGGAAACAATAGTTCTGCTCCTGAATTACACTTTCTCTTCCAGGAAGTCAATTGTCTGATATGAGATTAGCTTTTGTATTAGCGTGTTGGAGGCTCTTCCCTACCTCCATCGTGGTCATTAGATGGAATTCCTGGATATGTGTGTGAAGTTCAAAGTTTGCCTGAAAGATTTGCAATAAGAAACTATGAAAACTGGCGCTCATCGGCAGCTTATAATGATCTTCAGCCTGTGGTGTTAAGTGATGGAAATGGAAGCCTCACTTTGGCCCAGACCCCGCTCAGCCATCAGCTAACTGGGCAAGCGGGTCCCTTGCTATCTGTGCCCTTCAGTTGCCCCCTCTTTAAGGTAGTAACAGAAATAATAGCACTATTACTTGTTAGTGTTAAAGAAGAAGCAACAGGTCCCAAATGAAGTATCTATGCCAAGCCCCACCGAGACTTCACACCTAATCCAACTGCAGTTTCAGCCTCTCCTGAAAGTGGAATTTTAAACTGATCAATCTGCTCCGCACTTGTGGGGAAATCTGCAGGAGAGAACCCCCGGCTTCCCCTCAGGGGAGGCAGCTCTGGCTGAAATCATCTTTCTTTTCTTTTTCTAATAATCCTTTCACACTTTCTTTCTGGCTATAAAAACCTTACTTTTTTTACAACTCCTAGTCTTTCCATTTTGCTAAATGGAATCCTGCCATTTAGCTTTAATAAAGCCAATTAGAGCTCTCAAGCTATTCAGATGAGTTTTGTTTTTTAACTGTTGGTGGAAATAAAAGTCTCGATGACATTAAACAGTGTTAGGCTATGGAGGAGCTGTGGGGGGCCTTGGTGGGGATTGGGGGGGGGGTGGTGACTTGCATGCAAAGACCCTGTATCACGTTCTTTGTCCTAAACCAATATCAGCTCAATAATTAAAAAAACAAACAAACCTAAGGGTTTGAGCCCAGGAAGCAGTGGAGCAGATTTTCCTCTGGGAGAACGAGTCCAAAAATCACAAGTTGGAGTTCAGTTTATATAAATAGGAACAGTGAGTCATTGACGTCAAAAGTGTAATTATTCTTGACAAAAGGGGCTTCTGGTTTTCCTCTATAGGTTTGATCTTTCGATTTCCTACCTTATCTTGACTTAAAGAAAAGTCGATGCCCAGAAGAGAACAAATGTCCCCATTACCCCCACTGCTAAAGGGGAGATAATTTCTAGCGCCTTCCTTCGGGGGCTATAGGGTCAAACGATCTATGTGCGCCGCCAGTGCTCAGCCCAGAGCTGGCGCTGTCAGGGGCTTGTGGGTGCTGAAGGTGTCTTTGTAGGGTGCAGATGCGCCTGGAAGGAGGGGTGTTTGACCCGTCCTCAAGGCTCTCAGAAAAAGGCATGCTAAGCTGGAGGGTCAGTGCGGACACACAGGAAGCAAGCGGAGGGGTTGGGGGGGGGAAGAGTGAGAGGAGACCCTCAAACAAGGGCCAACGCGCCCCCCGACGGGAGAGACACTCTCCTGGCCCGCAGTCCTGTCACCTTTGTCGGACGTTGTAACCCCCTCTCAAGTGTCGCCTGACCTGGGTCTGGGGCCACCTCCTGCCCCACCTCCCACTTCGCCCGCAAACCCCACACAGGCGGCAGCGAGCCCAGCGCGCGTTTGGGGGCGGCCCCCCCAGTGACGGCTTCTGCGTCTTTGGGGTCCTCGCGGCCCTGCCTCCCAGCGTCCTCCTTCAAGACTCACTCCTGCTTCTCTTCTCCAGAAAACCTTTGTTCTTTTTAGTTTCATCGAGATAACGTCCGTTAACATCGTTTCTGTTTTGGAAGTACCGCGTCCCCGCCCCCTTTTAGGGGTTGTTACCACAGTGCCCCCCCATCCGCGCCCCCACAGCCCCCTCCAGAATCCTCTCTGCGCCCCCAGCTTTGTTCTCACCCCTCCCCCTCCTGACTCCTCAGTTCTACAGTCCGCTCTCGAGGCTTGAGTCTCGAGTTTAGCTCGATCCGACCCTTTGTTCGGTCTCTGTACAACCCACATAGACGGGGACCCCCAATATTTCTTTCTCCTGACTCTGCTCAGCATCATCCCCTCCCCCTCCCCTCAGCGCTCCTCTGGCGCCACTGCCTCCTCCTCCGTGTGACCCCGCCTGTTCGCACTTATTTTATAGCACGTGGCACTTTCAATGGCGTGGCCTGTTGACACGCTCCGCCTCCAGGCCGCACAGGCCCCAGCAAAGCCTCCCCCGCCCGCGCCCCAGCCCCGCGCGGCACTGGCCTTGTGGGGTGCCGACGAGGTGAGGCACTGGCCTTGCGGGGTGCCGACGAGGTGAGGCACTGGCCTTGCGGGGTGCCGACGAGGTGAGGCACTGGCCTTGCGGGGTGCCGACGAGGTGAGGCAGCCGCCACAGCCGCGAAGCAGCACCGTCTGCGACACCGGCTGCCCTTCAGGGAGGATGTGGGCGCCGACGGGCTGTGCCGCCAGGCTCGTGCCATCACACTCTCTAGTGCTCCGACCCTCACACGAGACAACGGCCACGTCACCCACGGGGGCATGTCCAAAACGCACCCCGTTCGTTAGGCAGCGCGTGACTGTGCACACCACGAAGATGGAAATCAGTGTATTCTGGAATGAAGGCTGGGGAGGAAATCGCCAACAAATTTTCCTGTTTGTCTGGAAATAATGGCAAGAAAGACCAAACTTTCTCTTTTATCAATTTGAAAAGATTTCGTTTAAAAGGTAGCTCGTTTTTACTGGCCATTTAGGAAGATGCCATAAGAAAGAGCACTTTCTGCAGAGCTGGAGGGGAGGTGTCTGTGGGGCTGGGGTGAGGGGGAGCTTTCGGGGCGATCCCTGTACTCACAGTGCCTGCTGTCTAGTCCTCAGTGAAAGGGTGGGTGCTCTGGAGACCCTTCTCCCCAGACCAGGCCCTGCCCTCAACTGAATCCCCTGCCAAGGGCACCATCTCCAAACACCATCCCATGGGGAGTAGGGGTCCACATATGACTTTAGGAGGGGACACATTTGGTCCACAGCACCTCCCTTGCTCAATCCATACCAAAGACCAAAGCCCTGCCCAGCCTTCCCCTCCCCAAAGCCCCCTCCCCACCTTCCTGCCGGGCTGCTTTTCTCCATCAAGATGGAGGCGAACGGCAGCAGAACAAGCAGCGGGCCTGGGGCCTGGATTGCCCAGAGAAAGGTGTGTGGCAGGTGGCCCACCCCTGGCATTCATCCAAAGCACCACGCTGGGCTCCGAGGGGCATCCGGGGACGTAGCAGGACTCGACATGACCTGGTGGGTTGGGGGTGAGCAGGTCTGAGCAGTGAGAGCACCAGGGCAGGCAGGGAGCTAGGAGAAGCCCCGGGACTGAGAACACCTTCGGGAGGAGAATGGAGACATGTAGGTACATCCCAACAGTGGAATATTATTTAGCCCCCCGAAATAATAAGCTGTCAAGCCATGAAAGGACATGAAGGAAACTTTGGCTTACATCACTCAGCAGAAGCAGGCAATCTGAATCGGCACCGTAGTGTACGACTCCAATTACATGACATTCTGGAAAAAGCACAACTAGATCGCTCGGTGGGTGGGAGGAGAAAAAGACAGAGGATTTCTTTTTTTTAAGACAGTGGAAACACTCTGTATGAGGTTATCGTGAGGCTGTATGTCATTATACATTCATCCAAACTGGAGAATGTCCACCACCAAGCATGACCCCAAGTTAGCTATGGTCTCTGGGTAAATGTGTGCCAGGCTCCTCAGGTATAAAGCACGTGCTGCTCTGGTGGGCGGTGTTGAAAATGAGGAGGCCGCGCACGTGAGGTCAGGAGCTATTTGAGGATTCTGGACCTTCCACTCCGCTTTGCTATGAACTTAAAACTGCTCTGAAAAATAAAGTCTCCCCACCAAAAAAGTGGACCTCACGGGTAGGAACAGGAGGAGCAAAAGCAGCCAGAAAAAAAGAGTTTGAGGGGTGGCGGGGGCTAGATCTTCCCGGGGAGGGGGTTTCAGGGAGACGCTGGGGATGCAGAGTTTGAATCCTGATGAGGCGGGAAAGGCATTGGAGATCCAGGCAAAGGAGTCCAGGCTCGGCTCCAACTTAGCAGGACATGTTCCTGTCACCACGCTGGAGCAGAGAGGGTCCGTGTAGACTGGCTTCATGGGAAAGGCAAGATTGTGGAAGGCCAAGGAAATGGATTTGATAGTATAAATAAAATAAAAATCGAGCATGACCCAAATGTCAGCAGCAGGCACCCTGCCACTTGAGATCCAGATAAGATTGGCTTAAATCTCCAGTCCACATCCTGTGGAAAGTTCAGAGCCCTCCGCAAGATGTCTGCACTTTCTCAAAGCAGTTACATTCTTGTGGTCTCCTCTGGCTCTGGAATTAGTTCAGTTTATCAACTCTTACCTTCGAACTCAGAAGTCAAGTTCTGTCCCTTTCCTTGATTTACTCATACACACTCCAGATCCTTCAAGGTTTGGTTGACTTTTTTTTAACTCATTAATTTTAATTAATTAAATTTTTTCTTACATCATGGTAGCCCCCATAGTTCTCCTGCCACCTTATCACCATTTTCCCTTGTGTTATTCTCTCCCCTGTCTTGCCCCCTTCCCACCCTCTCCTTTGCTGGATGCTTTAGTACTGTGGTCAGCTGGCTAGTTTTGACTGTTTCTTGACCTTTTGTTTGGTTTCTCTATATTCCACATATAAGTGAGACCATCCGGTATTTATCTTTTTCCTTCTGAGTAATTTCAGCAGCAGCATCCCTTCCAGTTGCCACAACTGGCATGAGTTTGTCTTTTTTGATTGCTGAATAATATTCCATTGTATAAATATACCACAACTTTTTGATCCAGTCATCTATTTTGGGGCATTTGGGTTGTCTTCATATCTTGGCTATTGTAAATAGTGCTGCAGCTAGTATAGGAGTGCGGGTTTCCTTTGGAATTAGTTTTTGTGTCCTTTGGGTAGACTCCTAGGAGTGGAATCACTATCAAATGATAGATCCATTTTTAGTGTTCTGAAGAAGTTCCAGTTTTCCACAGGCTGACTTTTGAAGAAAATGAAAGAAGAAGAGTTACCTTGCAACATTCAAACTAAAATTCAACACTAATAAGTACAAATTCTTAGAAAGCCCCTCTGAATTCCCCATCATTGCTGAGCCCACTAGCTGCTGCCTTCGGCTCCTTGCCCACCACTGTCCCGCCCGCCTCCATTCCTCATGCAGAGCGGGCTACTCGCCTCTTTGGTTTTCTTGTTTCCTGCCCACCTCAGGGTCTTATCTTTCACCCCAAGTCTATCAAGGAGTTGTCCTAAATAAAGACACTTTCCTCCCTATCAAGAATTTTACTGCCTGCTTTTAAGACAGACTTTTTTTTTCATTCTGCTTCATAAGAAATGCTTTAGAAGGAGAATAACAGGTGTAAATGAGAGACTAGGAGGTGAGGAACCTGAGCGTAGAGGATGAGTAGGAAAAAGAAGACAAAGCGAGAGGGGAGGGTTAAAACATTGTCAAGGGAAGAGAGAGAACAGAGGCCAAGGACCAGTCTGGTCACACTGAGCTTGCTCGTGTTTACTGACTGGGTTCTGGGAGATGCAACACCCAGGAAGGAGGAAGAATTTGGAGAAAGGATCCAAGATGAACAACACACAGATGTTGGACCTTCGGCCAAAAAGTTACTAAGACACCTGAATTCTAACCTGAATTCTGCTCCTGACTCGCAGGCCCAAGTCAGTTCTGCCTTCGGCCTCAGTTTTCTTGTTTGTTCAGTAAAAGAGACTAGTTTCCCATAAATTCCATAAGCAGACCCTAAATTGTATTTGCAGTTTGCTTTCTTTTACTGTTTTTGCGGACTTTCTATTATGGGCATAAGTTTTGGCTACGTAATCCTAAGCCCAGGGCAAAATGAAAATTCAGGACCCTTCTTCGAAAAGAAAGAAAAAAAAAACAACAAAAAAAAACCCCTGACATTAAAGTTACTAAATATAAAGCTTTTCCCTTTCCTTTTCTCTGTGGTCTCTCTCAAATCTTGTCATGGTATGTTTTTATTTGCCGTCTACTGTCATTCTAAGTAAACATAAATAAATTTTTGATTTATTAGTATGAATGTCATTGTTCATAGCGTATAGTATGTTTTAAGGCAAATAGAAGAGCACTTAACTCATATGCCAAATCACCAAAATCACACAATTCATACGACGTAACTCAGACACATACTTTTTTCTGACCAAATCAGTGAAAAGGCTGAACAAAACTCAAGTGTTCTCTTTCATTTCTTAATGCGCGTACATTCTACTGAAGCCAGCAGCTTCCGTCTGGAGTCTTACTGACCCCCACACATTCTACATTGGATGCTCTTAGCTGAAGGAGACCACTCAAAGAGATCTCTCCTCAGCTATGTGTGCCACTGTCCTGCCAGACTTCACTCACCACACACAAGTTCAAAGATAAAATTACGTAGAATTTCAAGATGGTGACAGTCTTTTTTTTTTTTTTTTTTTAATTTATACATACAAGCTGGGGTACAGGCCAGAGGTCTGGGGCAGCGAGAGGGTTCACCAGAGACAGAGTGGGGAGCAGAGAACAGGCAGATCAGAAATACACTGCCGAGGGGGGCAGCGGGCGAGGCAGGAGAGGTCTGCCACGCCATGTGGGATTCTCCCTGGCCGGGCGTCGAACTCACGTCGCCGCTGCCGACAGCTCCACAGCGCAGCGCTTAACCGCTGCGCCACCGGGGAGGCCCGATGGTGACAGTCTTAAACAAGCCACCAACCAAACTCAAGGCCCCTGAGGACAGGGCCTGTGTGACCGCACCACCTCGTGCCTGGGAAGCCAGCCCTGACGAGGGTCCGTCGCTCGTGCAGTCTTTCCTTCGCTGGAGTCACTCGGCTGCACTTGGAAGACACAGCAGCTCTCCCCTGAGCACGAGGGGGGCTGACGTGAGAACAGAGCTGACAAAAGGGACCCCAGGGGGAAAGGATGTCTTTGAAGAGGTTGTCGAACCTCCAAATTAGCCAGTTCCTTAGTCACTTGAAGTTTTCTCTTATTTTTAGCTGAAAATGTCTTAACTCAGTTTTGAGAAACTCTACTCTAAAATGATTGCAAACATCCCAGTTATGTGGAGAACCCGTGTTTCTGTGAGAAAGGTGACCTCGACTGATTCAGATGCACAGAGTTCTTCGATGCGTGGTCCTTTCTTGTTTTGACTGCCAATCTGCCTTTGGACCAAGCTCAACATAAGAATTTCTTTTTTTGTTAAGTTATTTATGATCACTTAACATCCTGGGAACTAGAAATCTTGGTATGTTATATATATATGTATGTATATATTTTTTTCTTTGTCCCTCCAGGGAAATGTGGGAGATTTCCTTCATAATCCCTCATGGAGAAACTGCATGGTATTAAAGTTATTTCAGTCTCAGGACTCTCCAAGGGCTCACCCAATCTCTCAGTCTCCATCTATGGATCTAAATAACCTCAAAGAACAGGGGCTGCCGCTGTGCTCGCTAAGGAGACCCCCAGGGCCTAACCTCCCCCCACCAGTGAACAAGGGCCACGGCTGCTGAGCTGCGCTGGCCGGGTACAGCTTGACCTGACAGAGAAACAATGGCCGCTGCAGCCGGAGTGTGGAATAAATGAGAAAGAGAAATCTGCACCAGGCGGAAAGAGGCCTGAGGCCAGGAGCGTCCAGTGTACCTGTCCCATCCATGGGGGCCTAGAGGAAGGCCAGGAAAGCGGAGTGCAACCTCCACCAGTAGGAAGCTCCGAGAGAGTGAATGGAGGTCGAGATGGAGATACCTGGCTCCTCTTAGGGGAGACTGTGGCTACCTGGGTATTTGAGGGGAGACTCTTTTTTTGTTCCTCCTCTACTCTCAGCACTTCACTCCCAGCACTTCTGGTTGTGTGCGTGCGTGTGTGTGTGTGTGTGTGTGTGTGTGTGTGTGTGTGAAGGGGTTCCCACACCAGGCCATTCTGTGGCACCCATAGTTTAACCCAGCTCTGACACCATCTCCCTGAGAGAGCCTCAGGTTCTGCAGTTGAAGGGTTCAATCTGACAAGACACCCCCTATTTCCATCCCATTTCCCACACCAGCCCAAGCCCAGGTTGATGCCTGTGTTTGGGTTCCCACACCCCCCTTCTTGGGTTTGATTAATTTACCAAAGCGAGGAACATTTTATTTACTAGATTACCAGTCTATTGCAATGTACTAGGTAGACAGCACATTTCATATCTATCAGGAACAGCCAGATGGAGGGAATGTGTCAAAGTAATCAAACAAGGAAGCCATTAGACCGGGGAGTCTGCTGCGTGTGTCAGCAAAACAAGCAAACAGAAACCTGGGCCAGAGCCGATTCCGGTAAATGCCTCTAGACTAAGGAGAGCCCAACCAGAGCCAGCCAGGTTTTCTCAAATAATGCAATTGCTTAAGCAACAGTCAGCCAAATAATTGCCTTACTTGCTTCCTCAACTTCCCTATAATAACCTAGCTCCCAGCTCCAGAGGGAGTAGCCTCACCATTTCCAGGTTGGTGTTGCTCAATTTGAAAAGATATTTACACAAAGTCTCAAAATTTGTAATACACCTCCGTTTGTCTTCTAACAGATGCATAGAGGGAGGTACATCAAGCACCCCCAAACCTCAAGTGCTCACTAGTTCAGAAGTTCTCTGCACAATATTGGGGGGTGGGGTTGGGTGATGTAGATTTCATTTGTGAGCATGATTGATTGAATCAGTTGGCCACTGGTGATTGATTCCACCTCCAGAGCTTCTCTCCTCCCTTGAGGTGGGGAGTAGGATTGAAAGTTCCAGAACTCTAATTACACTGTTGGTTCCTGAGGAACTTTCCAAAAGTTACCTCCCTCACAGAACTCATACTGGCTATAAGGGATTTGTTCTTAATAACAGAATACACCTTTATTGCTCTTATCATGAAGGTAATTCCAAGAGTTTTAGGAACTCTGCGCCAGAAAAGCCATAAACCAAACATATATTTCTTACTATAAACCACATTATACCACAGAAAAGGTAGCATTTTTGATGACATTAAGCTGTTGTGGTTTTTTTTAAAGTTGGTTTGTTGCAGAAAAGGGACACCATATTTTCTTAGTAAATTCATTTGTCTTCAAGCAAACTGGTAACAAGTAGAGACTCGAATCTTCTCTGTAGTATATTAGAGATGGAGAGAAGATTTTGTTAGTGCTTCAGATGACTCTTAATAGGGCGCTATCAGGGTTATCCCACCACTGTGTCTTGGAGGAGAATCACCCCCAGCTCCAGGGGGTCACGGTCTTCTGTGAGTACCATGTTTGATCCTGGTGCCACCATGTGAGAAACTTACATCCCCGTCAGCTGACTCCACTAAGTCACTTCTCAAAGAGTCATCTTCACTTAGAAAGCAGTAAATGCAATCAGGGCCATGCTGACGCAGAGACAAAGGTAACAGGCTCCTCAACGAACTCGCCATGAGGAATCGGGGAAGCCACCTTCATCCTAGTCAAACGCCTCATTTTAGGCCATTTTCCGTTGCGGTGAAAATAAGTAGGAAGAGATTAGCATTTCCCCACCTCCTTACCCTGTTGGTGTCCTCTTCGCCACAAGTCCCTCTTAAAAGTCTCCCCCTCATAAAACCTGTGATTCGACCACTGATACTTGCTCCTCCGAAAGAAGCATTGCCTTCTCCAGGCCGAAGTTTAAAATGTGAATACCTGGGCCTCCCTGTTGGTGCAAGTCTCAGTACTATGAAGCTAGCGGCAGCCACTGTAGCACGAGTTCGATCCCTGGCCAGGGAGCTTCCCACATAGTGCAGCAGACCTCTCCTGTCTCCCCGCTGCTCCCCTCAGCAGTGTGTTTCAGTAAATCTGCCTGTTCTGCTCCCCACTCTGTCTCTGGTGAATCCTCTCACGACCCCCACACCTCTGGCCTGCACCCCAGTTCTTGTATGCATAAATAAATAAATCTTAAAAAAAATAAAATGTGAATACCCCTGGGAGAGGGAACACATTACATCCCTATCACGTTTGTATAAATGCATGTAACGCGGGCTTTCCCTTTAATAGAAAGACTGGGCTCCTCTAGGGGCTGAGAAATATGAAAGCGGAGGAAAGAAACGATTCTCAGAGAAGACTCATTCTCTGCACGGGGCAGAGAAGAGCGGCGCCCAAGTGCAGGCTGGCCACTGACCCGGCCTCACGCAGGTCTGGCCCTGAATAAAACCGATGGTAACAAGGGCAGTTGTTTTTATTACTCGTTTTGTGAGACTCATTTCTTCTTGGTAAAACTCTTTTACTTGAAGCTATTATCCCTTTGTAATTAAAACAATAGATTGTATCCTCCACTTGGGGTTTCTTCGAGATGGGTGGAAAAGACTCGGGGCCTTCTGAAAGCTTTTATTTCGTTTCTCTTCAGTCAAAGCAGAAGCTTCGGAAAGATTTATCGTGCTTGGTCCAGAGCGCGATCTCCGATAACTCACGTGCGAGATCTGGGAGCCCTGGGGAGACTCGAGGCCTCCTTCCCAGTGTGAGGAAAGTGCCAACACCAGATTGTCCCTGAAGCTGTCATCTGCCAAGTGACATGTCACCTGTGCATTTCCCAGGGATGAACAAGGCTCTCACACGAGCAGAGACGGGGGTCCAACCCCTTTGAAGCAAACTAATCTTCCCTTATTATTTTTTTTCTTCCGTGAGGAAAATGCAGTTTTATTGTAGGTATACCTTGTAAAAAGAAATTTTGAACTCAAGGAATCCACCATTTTGGTGTTTTTAAGGGGCACGGACATTGGGCCTCTGTGCCTTTATCTGTGAGTCTGGCCAGCAACGCCCACCTCAGGGGGCTGGGGGGCAGATGAGGATTCCGTGGGACTGGGATGTTCGGTGGATGGGTGTCCCAGGTTCTCTCACCCCGACTTAAACCCAGACCCAACTTTGGGGAGCTTCACAAAACAACTCGGCTGCATTCCTGACTTCTCTTAGTCTGAGCTCAGCTCCATCTCCGACACACGCTGCCTCTTACAGGTGAAAAAAATTTTTTTTATCTCCTACCTGTCTCATAACCACATTTTCCCAAACCAAAGACCGGAAGGCCTGGGCACCACAGGGATGGGGGGGGCTATTTTCCTCAGATATCTTAGCGCAGTGCTAGACCAGTCTTTATAGGCCAAATAAGGAGCCTCGTTCAGTTGTCTATTTACAGAACTAGCTTGTTTAAAGAATGCCGTTGCAGCAGCAGGAAGCAAATTCAGCAAAAATAAAAGGCCCCTGGTGGTTTGACCTTGGGCCTGTCTGAGCCATCACAGACACGTCTCTGTTGCCCGTGGCCGCTGAGGTCGGTCTGTGCCGGTGCCAACAGCACTTGCTTCGTCCCTGTCGACCCTCGGCTGACCTCCCCTTGCCAGCGGCCGGGACACCGTGGTCCTTGGCTGAGTGCTGCCGTTTCCTCAGACCCTGGCCGGTGACAGGGCCTCTGAGTGTTACTGAGCTGAGATGCCTGGAGATTGGGCAGTGTCCACTGATGGAAATTAAGGGAAAATCCTCCAAAAATAGAAACACAAACAGATGTGAGGTTGAGAAATAAGTGAAATTACTGTACGGATAGTTTGCTTTTCACAGTTCTATGCTATGGCTTGTTTTTGCCTCTTCCAGCCTTTAGCCAAGGCCAAAAACTGGGTATTCCCGTTCTCCTCTCCCACTCTTCCTCCATCTCAGAGACCGTCTCCTGGTTCTTCCAATAAACAATTCCACTAGCAGGTGCTCAGTGAACGAAATTAGCTAATATCTCTGGCCCCTGCCACGTCTTTCTGGGCCACAAATGTGCCCACTTTGTTCCACCCTTACACTTGCTCTTCAAGCCTGGCCAGCTTCAAGCCCAGGCAGCCTGAACCCCCAGGTCCCCAGAACCCCCAGACTGGTTTAAGGCTCTGCTGTGGCTGTCTTGAAATTCTTAACAATTTTGAACAAAGGACTCTACGTTTTTTGGCAGTCACAGCCTACCTTCACTATTACCTGATTCATACGCATAGTGAGAACTCAGAACAGCGCGGTCTCACTTTCCCCTCCTACTCATCTGTATTATTATCATCACACATTTCGCTTTTCCGTGATTCCCCCCACCATCCCTTGCATCCCCCTGTCCCTTCCTCCTGCCTCTTCCCTCTTAACCGCAGCGCCCTCGCAGTGTCTATTAAAGACCATGAATTTTTGTCAGTATCTTATTTACACCCACTCCTGGAGGGCCTAGTCTGCTGGGAGGAAACAGACCCGGGTAGTGTGTGTGTGTGTGTGGGGGGTCCTTTTCCATCCATCCATCCACGGGAAGGGCCACCTTGCTCGCGTCTTGCTTCCTTGCGACCTGCCACCAACCCCCAGTCACTGTCATCTTCCAGGCCTTGTCCTGTGGATAAAAGGTATATGAAAACAGGGTGCAGGGTCCCCAGCCTAAGAGCCGATGGAGTCCCAGTCCCAGAACTCATAGGGGTGGTGGACTTCATCCAGGCAGATGGCGTTCACGAAGCCACCCCGCCTTGGCAGACAAGGCCGACCTCAGCCCGAGACCAGAGGTGCTCTCCTGCTGGGTGTCTCTCCCCTGGCAGGCCCTGCCCAGGGCACCCGGGCCACAGCTGCAGACCGCAGGCTTCTGCACCACGCAACTAGCTCAACAATAAAACCGAAAAACAGGGCCTCCCTGGTGGCGCAGGGGTTAAGCGCTGCCCTGTGGAGCTGTCGTCGACGCAAGTTCGACGCCCGGCCAGGGAGATTCCCACTGCCTCGCCCGCTGCTCCCCTCAGCGGTGTATTTCCGTTGACCTGCCTGTTCTGCTCCCCACTCTGTCTCTGGTGAGCCCTCTCGCCGCCCCATGCCTCTGGCCTGTACCCCAGCTTGTATGCATAAATAAATAAATAAATCTTAAAAAAAAAACAAACTACAAAACAAGCTCAGCATGAGAACAATGGAGACAAGACATCGACTACAAAATCTTTGCTGTCATTTCATATTAACATGCCGGTGCCGGGGTGGCCAGAACGGCAGCATCCAGGAGAAAGGGCAGAGCCTGCCCTGGGAAGAGGGCTCATTATCTCCACTAATTACTTCTGGGCTTTGGTTTAAGCTATTTCCCAGCCTGGAAGGCCTTGCCCCCACGCCTCCCATCAATTAAAGTCTTCCTCATCCTTTCAGATTGGACTCAAAAACCACTTTCTCCAAGAAACCGTCCCAAATCCTCCAGTTAGATTTAGTTGCATCCCCCTCGATCTCATGCAATATTTACTATATAATATTTCCATGTCATATTAAAATTTTATATGATATCCCTATGCCACTACATTAAATGTCAAAATATTAAATAAACATATTTATTATATGATGTTTATTAGACAATATTCCTATATCATTATACTAAAATGTGAAGATAAAGAAATGTGATGCTTACTAGCACACTGTCTAACCTATAATCTGGACCCAAAGAGAAAGTACTGTTAAGATGATGAACTATACTTTAGATCTGGCCTTTAGGGCAGGGTTTAAAGGTACATAGTTGGAGGAAAAGATCAACTTCTTGGTTATTGTAAATCACAGAATGTAGTTGTTCTGTCAACAAACTTGTATATAAAGAAATACAGATGTGAGTTGTATTCATGTTCCTGCCTGGGCTGGCGCACACTTTACCTTGTCCGAAACACTCAAATCTCAGAATTAAATGGGACTTACTAACTAACCACCCCCACCACCACCCAAGTCACCCCAAATGCCCCATCAACCCAGTCACGCTCAGACTCACTTCCACTAAGGCCGCTTTCACCTTGCAGCTCTTATTAATAAAGCTCCTACGTGAAGCCGACCACATGTTAGGGGCTATTGTAGCTCAGTTAATCCTCAAGAAAATAAAAAAGTGAATTTGCCCAACAGCTAGCTCATAAGTGCCATCTCTGAGGTTCAGTCCAAGGCCCAGCTCCTGAGATAGGGTTTTACAATTTCATTCCTGCTCCTTTAACTGTTGGAAAGATTTTTTTAAGTTTTATTATTTAGGTGGAAGCTACAGTTTCCATGGTTGTGAATTTTACTTCACAAAATATACCTAAACATCCCTAACTTACTTTCCACTCTACCAGCCTGCAAATAATTATAGACAGGTAAACCAACTTTCCAAACCTCCGTCACTAATTGTCTCTCCTACGAAATGGCTTCCTACCCACTCCGGGCCTGGCTATCTGGCCACAGGTTTCACTTGGTTCTGGTTGTTCTTCAAGGGCCCAGAATGAGCCACACTCCCGGTGCGGCCCCAACAGCCGAGAGTCAGGCGGAGCTCTCCCTCCTTCCGCACGCCCACATTATGTCTCCCTCGATGGCACCCAATCACCTCCAGCATCTACACATACACTTGGCTTTGGGGGGCTAAGTGTAAGACTCCCCATTTATCCCTATTAAATCCCCTCTTGTTGTATCTGGGACATTGCTTTAGTCTCTGCTGAGAGCTTTCTAAATCCTGATCTTGTTATCCAACACTGTGCTAAACCTCTCAGCAAATTTGCTCAGTATATTCTGAGAGCCCATCCAGGACATTAATAAAAATGTTGACTGAGACCCTGCAGCAAATGACTAGAGACCTCCCTTAAAGCTGACACAGATTCATTAATCATCAATCTTAGCGTGTGATCGTTCAGCCAATTACAGACCCACTTGACTGTCCCAGGCTCCGGAGTCTTTATCCTGCTGCAACCCACCAGCCCAGTAAGCCCAGCAACAAAGGATGAGCTTCGTCTGGCATAACTGGTTCCGAGTGAGCTCCCGTGGTGTTGCAAAGATGAGTCTGGCTGGGTGGGTCCTGAACCCACGTCGCCTCTCCTGCAGGCGTCTGCACAGAAGCTGGGAGTTACGGCAACGGGATAAATCACCTGTAATCACTCCCAGGACTCTAGCAGGCTGGAGCTCCCAATTACCTGCCCTATATGCAAGCAAAATACACTTAAATTCAAAAGACCAGCCTGAAGTTAAGTTGCAAAATTTATCTTTGGCTCTCTGGGCCAAAACGAGATGTTACTGTGAGCCCACCCTTATTTCACGGTGTCCTCTTTTCCAGCCCCATATGAATCCTGGGACCTCATGAGACCCTCTCACTTCCCAAGGCCCCCACTTGGGAGATCTCATTCTTGTCCTCCCTGAAATGTCCCAAGCTCCAAAATGAACACTTCCTGTAACTCTCCCTCCTCCATCCTATTTTCTTAACATACTGATCTCAGTTTGATATAAGGGGAAAGTAACTGGATCGAAGGAATTTACCCTGAAATATAATGATTAATTGTCCTGCAGAAAAATGTTGGTATTTTTGAAACAGGGACATAGTTAACTCCAAACAGTCTCTAGTTAGTAAGTCATAAACCATGTGATAAAAACTGGGTACAGAATTGCAAGCAGAATTTGAACTCTCTTTTGCTGGAGGGTAGGGGGTGCAGAGTTTGTACTAGTTAAGGTTCTTGAATACAAATAACAGAAAATTTACTGGGATTGCTTTCACCAAAAAATGACTTTAGAAAGGGCATCGGGCAGTGTCCTCGGAACGACCAGGGAATTTTTATTTTAATTTCTTTTTTCTTAATGGTTTTTTTTTTTTTTTTTGCATACAAGCTGGGGTGCAGGCCAGAGGTATGGGGCGGTGAGACGGTTCACCAGAGACAGTGGGGAGCAGCACAGGCAGATTGACCAAAATCCACTGCTGAGGGGAGCAGCGGGCAAGGCAGGAGAGGTCTGCTGTGCCCGTGGGAATCTCCCTGGCCGGGCATTGAACTCGTGCCTCAGCTGCCGACAGCTCCACAGTGCTGTGCTTAACCTGTTGTGCCACCAGGGAGGCCCCTGACCAGGGATCTTGAAGTCAGACGAACCCAAGAAGTCTGAGCCTCGCAGATCTCCTTTCGACCACACAACAACAAGGCTAAAAAGCTATGGCAGCTTCCATGCTGGTGGACGCTTGCTTCAACTGGAATCTGCTTCCAAATGACCGCCTCTGTTGCCCTCATCATGTTCACCTGCCCCAAAGATCCAAGGTCAGGGCCAGAGCACCCAGTGGTCAGATCACTCTCCCTGCCAGCAAGTGGGGAGACTGACTCCCCCTCTCTGACTTTCCTAGTGGGGAGTCCTTTTCACTCTCCTCTCTTAATTTAAAGATCAAGAGCAGTGTATCTAAGAGCATAGAAATCGTCAATATCATCATATCTCCTTAAGTTTCCTGTGGACTTTTACTGCCATTTCTGAGTGTTAGGGGGAACTTGTCACTCATTCAGAGTCATTGAGGTGGATGACTTAATGCTGTAGTAACAGGGCCTCCCCGGTGGTGCAACGGGTTAAGTTTCAGCACTATGAAGCGATCAGCAGCCACTGCAGCACGAGTTCGATCCCCAGCCAGGGAGCTTCCCACATGGCGCAGCAGACCTCTCCTGTCTCCCCGCTGCTCCCCTCAGCAGTGTATTTCAGTCGATCTGCCTGTTCTGCTCCCCACTCTGTCTCTGGGGAATCCTCTCACCACCCCATACCTCTGGCCTACACCCCAGCTTGTGTGCATAAATAAGTAAATAGTTTTTAAAAATACCATAGTAACATAAGAGCACTGTAGAAATAGAAGAGTACTGTAGTAACATAACTCCTCCACACCACCCCCAAACGCGACGGTCAGAGATTTGACAAATCTTTTTTTACTTCTTACTAAAATATAATGCACACACAGAAACGTGCCCAAATTATAACTGTAGAGGGCTGTGAAATTTCACAAAGAGAAGAAACCTGTTCAATAAATATTACCAGTACCCTCATCGACCCCCATCTGTGTCCTCTCTCCCGCCCAAGGTCACCACCAACCATCCTGACAACTAGCACGACAGATTTGTTTTCCTTGTTTTTGAGCTCTAAAAAATGGAAACACAGAATTTTATCTTTTAGGGCTGGCCTCTTTCTCTCAGCATTTGTTTGTGAAATTCATCCATGTATTGGATATGGTTATGTACTTGACTAACCACTTTCAAGAGATGTTTGCCGGGGCCTCCCTGGTGGTGCAATGGGTTAAGTCTCAGCCTACGAAGCTATCCAGAGCCACTGCAGAGCAGTTCGATCCCCTCCCAGGGAGATTCCCAGATTCCCACATGGTGCAGTAGAACTCTCCTGCCTTGCCCGCTGCTCCCCTCATCAGTGTACTTCAGTTGATCTGCCTGTTCTGCTCCCCACTCTGTCTCTGGCGAATCTTCTCACCACCCCACACCTCTGGCCTACACCCCAGTTCTTGCATGTGTAAAATAAATCTTAAAAAAAAAAAAAAAAGATGCTTGTCGCGTCCGCTAGCTGGCTTTCTCCAGGGCCCCAGAGTTCTTGGCCTCGTATTCTGAAGTTGGCTGGGAAAACAAAATCTCTAGACATTTTTATGTTCAGGAGAAATTTCGACCCAATCGAGACTGATCCTAGTGCACCCAAGGACGGCTACCTTTCTGTAACACTGTACTAAACCCAGGTTAGTCTGAGTAATAATGGTAATGATAAGGGTATAAAGAATTTTTCATGTTGATAAATGTGTTTCATGTAAGCTTAACACACTCGGAAAAATGTCCTCTTCGAAAGCGAAACAACAACAAAAAATGTTCTCTTAGTTTCTGAAAATGCTTACAGCGGAAACAGAATTCAGGTTCACAGGTGGTCAAGCGGTTTGGCTAACTTGAGAGCACTTAGGTTCCTGGGGTGCTGGGCTTGTGTCCGTGACGGGGGGCGGCCCGTGGGTCTGGACGTGCCTGCCCCAGCCAGGGCTGTGCCCAGTGCCGTGGTTGCCAAACAGCTTATGTGGGGTAAGTGGGGTCGAGGAATCTTGATAGCAGGGGAAGAGTTACTCATGCAGTTGAAGATAACAAAACAGGTCTCCCAGAGACCCTGACACCGCCAGGGGGCCTAGTCAAGGAATATCGGGTGATCAGACCTAAAACATTAATGCTCTCCCAAAAATGTGTGCCAGGAAAGCCATCCCTTGCAGAAACAGGTTGTAGATTAAGTTGCAGTTCCTTAGCGCACCCACAGCCATTTGATAGTGCACTTGTGGGGGGTGGGACCCAGAGGTGAGAAGCCCGGGGAGGGGAGGGAGACCCCGCGGGGCTGGGCTGGGAGGGGCCAGAATTCCTGGCTCTCAGCTGTTTGTTCTGTAAATGGAAGAAGAAAGTACTTTGCATTCCATGGGTCTCAGAATAAGTCATCACTTTGCAAGCTTCTCTCTTCCTGATCAGCTCATACTGACAGGACACACGAGGCTGCTGAAAATCTGAGAATCCTGAGTCGGTGAGGAAGGCAGGGAGGTGACAAATCTGAAGCCGGTGCTGCTGGGGAAGGGGAGGCTTGGGGGGCATCACTCGGCCTCAGAGGACTGGTCTTCCCCCAGGTGAATGTGTGACCGTCTCTTCATCCTCTATCCAGCCCCAGAGCACTAGATGAAGACGGGAAGGACTGAGCAAAGAGGAAAAGGCAGACGGAAAAGAAGCAGAGAGAAGAAAGAAGCTGAGTAAGAAGACAGAGCCGAAAGTCTGCCAGGATTGGGAAGGGCAGGGAGTGAGTGGGGGGTACCGGGGAGCATCTCAGAGCTGCTGCGCCCCGCGTCCCCCAGACGTGTGAATCCCACCTTGTCAGGACAGGCGGAGAGGAAGCCATGAAAAGACAGTTGGAAGGATGGGCAGGGGAAGGCTCGCCTGGCCTCGGAGAGAAAGCTCTGATTTTCCACTCTATTGTGGCCTTTCCCTCACACTTGCCTGTCACTCTTAGCCCATTGAGGTCCTGTTGAAAAAGAAAATGTGGAAAGTTGAGTACTCTTCAAGTCAGGTCAAGAGTCTCAACAATTGTGCGAACCTGTGTGTGTGAGGCTCGGGGATAAAACAAGACAGAAGGGTGTCTCCTCCGCTTACCTAGGGGGTGCGGAGCAGCTTGTGGTAAGGACCACGGGTGGTGTAGGCATTAACTAAGGGGCTGAGCATAAACAAGGACAGAGCTCACCTTATCCGGCGATCAGGGAAGGCTACCAAAAGGACAGTCTATTTCAGAAGAGCACTGAAGGAGAGAGCCTCTGGGATGAGGTATTTCAATTAGAAGGAAGCCCCTCAAACCCAGACCCGCAATGGAAAAGCACCGGGCATGTTGAAACAGTGGTCTCCGGACACTCAAAGCTTAGGGAACCACCTAGAGCTGAGGCAAGAAGTTGCGGGGTCTCCTTCTTCTCCTTGACCCGACCCCGGCACCTGGCGTGGTAAGTGTGACCGAGAATGCCTTTAACACTCAGGAAAAGGATGACAGGTTTGAGAAGAGGACACGCCCATATTTTGATCCCAAGTGCAGATTTAGCACGCACTGACACCTGTTCAGAAGCAGGACCGACACTCATCTCAAGTCGAGGCGTTTCCGACAGGATGCGCACCCCTATCCCAGCATATCGTCCCCTGAGGTCAAGAGCTACCATCCCCACCATTCTGTGGGCCATCAGCCACTCCGCTGGGGAAACAGGATTATAACAAAACAGCAGTAAGAAGGAAAACACGGGAAGGCAGAAAGTCTAACTGCGGGAATGCACTAGAGCCAGAGACCACTTAGCACACTGGCTGAGAGCCCACGGGAGGGGCGTCAGAGTGAACAGCCCCAAACACCAGGCTCTCCAAAACCTCCTGTTCTGTAATCAGCAGAGTCTCAGGGAAACACAGCCCAGGGGGGAGAGAAGGAGAAAGGGAAAGCTGCAGAAAGTGGATGATTAAGGGTAAAGTGGAAACGAGGTAAATAAAAATAGACAAGGAAGAACTTGCAAGGGGCTCCTGAGTCAACCAGACTCCCAGGCGAGAGAAGAAGCCAGGGCGGGAATCGTGGGGACCATGGCCCACTTCCCAGCTTCCCAAGGCACAACTGAAGCTCGGAGGCATTGGGGGTGTCCACTCACAGGCTGGAAAGGGGCAGGGCCGCGCCCCAGCTCGGGTGGGAAGCGGCTCCTTTAGAGGCCGAGTGGGCGACTTTACCCCGTCTCACCAAGGGAGGGGGCAGGGGCCTCTCTCCAGACTTGCGCCAAAATGGACCAACAGGTGTACGGCCCTTCCTGATGCGCTTAAAGCCGAAGGGGCTCCCAAAGGGGCGCAGGCTCCGGCCTCAGCTCCACTGCTAGCAGAGACCTTGAACAAGCTGTTATGCTTCCTGGAGTTAACATGATTGAAAAAAGTCATTAAGTATGTAATAAAATTGCTAATATTAAGTGCTGCTTTTAATAATAAAAAGGAATTAAAGTTCTAGACTTTTAAGAAAGGAAGTCATGATTTACTGAAGGCCGTGCTCGTTTCACTCTTTCTAGCCCCACTGAGAGGCCTGGAGCCAGGCAGGTCCATTATCAAGAGCTCTGTGGTCTTTGAATACAGCAGCAGAACTAAGGTGGGGAACAGGCTGCTCCAAGGGGCTAGCCGAGCTCCAGCAGTCACAAATAGAATCAACAAAGTCACAGCTCATGGCAGGGATGGTGAGGCCTCAGGCCCGCCCCTGGGGGGAGAATAAAATTCAGGGACCAAAGTAACCCCCCTGCCCTCTCCTGCCATCTCAAGGGAAGTAGCTGGGAAGAAGCCACGAGGTCTTTCCCGTCTCACTGATAAGGAAACTGGGACCCACAGAGACTGACCAGCTCCCCCAAGAGCAAGTCTAGTTGGAACCCAGGTTGGTTAATTCCCTGTATGGTGCTCCAAAACCACATGAATCTGTAACTTTTTGAAATTTAGGAACTGCTATTAAGTTGCCATTTTTTGTGACAAATAGGAGTATCATTTCTAAGACAGAACATTCATATTTTCATCTAATATTCATGGTGATGCCTGCGTTCCTGGCACTGTCTAGGGGCTGGGGACACAGTGGCCTCTTGTCTTTGTAATCATTTAAGATGTTTAATACCAAGGATATTTTAAGACCAAAACAATGTTTAAAAGTGTGTTGTCAGGGCCTCCCTGGTAGGGCAAGGGGTTAAGTGTCAGCCTATGAAGCTGTCCACAGCCGCTTCAGCACGAGATCGATCCCCGGCCAGGGAGCTTCCCACAGGGTGCAGCAGACCTCTCCTGTCTCCCCGCTGCTCCCCTCAGCAGTGGATTTCAGTGGATCCGCCTGTTCTGCTCCCCACTCTGTCTCTGGTGAGTCCTCTCACCCCCTACACCTCTGACCTATACCCCAGCTCTTGTATGCATAAGTAAATAAACCTTTTTTAAAAAATTGTGTTGTTATAAAAATATGGGAAACAGTATGCTGTACATAGATAACAATAATTCCAAACATAAATATTATATTATGAAACATAAGAAAAAGGGCAGGAATTGATAGTATAAAACATATAGAAAGTACCAAACATACCAAATACAGAAAAGGATGTTTTAAAAGTTAGGAAACACTCTCAGAATAAAAGCAAGTTCTTCCAATAAAAGGATATTTCGAACCTCTAACAGCAAGACACAGAAAAGAATATAAGATCAATTTCCTTGCATGTAATTGTTTGCCAGTTTGGAAATTGATATTCAACTGTGCGATAAAAGTGGAGTTTGATTGTCCAACGTGTTTAAGTAGCTCATTTCAAATTGTAGTCTTTTGAGAAAACCGTTTATCGTTTCTCAAATATCCATGTGACAAAATAAAGGAAATGATTTCTAGTGCTATTCTCCCAATTTTAGGCAAAACAGTCTCCCACCTCCTCCACTCCCCATTCTTCCCACCAGCTCCCAGGAAGACCAGGAGAAACCAGTGTCCACAGTTGGGCCTTGGGGGCCCTAAGCCCCCAGGCCCCCCAACTAGTAGCAACTGGACATTTCTGTGGAAGGGGGTGCTACAGAGGACGGGAAACATCTACAGAGAAGAGTGTGGTTTGAGAGCACGCCTGGGGATTCTGCTCCCCAATCTCAGTCCCCCAAAGCCGCCCAACACGTTTCTTTCTTTCTGAGTCCTCCTGAGAAGGCCCCTATGAAAATGCAGATATTTCTGGGGTGTGAGGCTCTCGCTAACACTTCGCTATCAGCCACGGCACCTTTGCTATCAGCAAACACCTTGGCTTAGATTATTTGACAACTTTCCAAGTGTGTGTGGGAAAGAGACCCCGGAGTGTCCCTGCTGGGGAGGATGAAGGTCAGAGGGGGTGGGGAATGCAAAGGGGAGGAGGGGCCGCTGGAGAGGAGGTGCCAGAGGCGCCTCCACTAACTTGATGTATCCTGCAGCAAGGGAGAGGGACTGGAAGGAGGGCCAGAGGAGGAGCGTGCGTGCGCGCACACGTGCCCGTTCTGCGCGGAACACCTGGGTAGCGGCCAGCAGTTTCTGAGACTGGCACCGTCACTGACTTGGCCTGAGCTGGAGCTTGTAGGCTCTCGAGGCATGGCCGACCTGTTGTTGTAATGGACGCATTAAAAAAAAAAAAATTAGAAGCCACGTGCTCTGCTAACACCCGACTTGTTCTTACTCCCTTCTAAAAAAGACTGTTGGGAAAAGTGCCCTCATGCACTCTCGACCGCCTCAAGCACCCGGTAATATGACAAACTTGAAGGGTATGAGATGCCTTAGGTGATAAGCACAACTGGTAGTTGGGGACAGTGAGCTATGGCAGGGACAGGGTTTGGGGTGGACTGCTGTCAGGGACTGACCTTTAAGACCAGACCCTACTCCCCAAAACAAGCCCCCCCCCCAGTTATGAGTTCCACACCGGTGGCACCCATCCTACCCTCTCTCAGTCAGACAGCGTCATTCTCTGCAATGTTTTCCTCCTGAATTCTTTTATTTTTTAAATTTATTTTTTATTTTTTAGATTGATTTTTATTTATTTACACATACAAGAACTGGGGTATAGGCCAGAGGTATGGGTGTGTGTGTGTGAGATGATTCAACAGAGATAGAGTGGGGAGCAGACAAAACAGGCAGATCTACTGAAGTACACTGCCAAGGGGAGCAGTGGGGAGACAGGAGAGGTCTGCTGTGCCATGTGGGTCAGCTCCCTGGCTGGGGATCGAACTCATGCCACTGAGACTTCAAACCCTGAGCCACCAGGGAGGCCCCTCCTCCTAAATTCTTCTAGGTATTTTCCATTAATATGTTTTGGTTTGACTCCAGGGACCATGAAAAAGGCAATTACTTATTAAAAATAATATTTTAAAATATGATTTAATGCTTCAGATAACTGGTCACAACAAGATAAGGATCATAACAAGATACAAAATTAGAAACACTATGTCATACCAACATTGTAAAAATATAGAATTATTTTTACATATACATATTTCTCCAGCTAGAATAAGAAGGCAGAAAGTATTGCTCCACCCAAAGGCTAGCATGGTTGATATTAATATCAACACTTGTTCTCTCTGGACTCTGGCTTCGAGAGTGATTTCTCCCAGGTTCCCTGCCAAGTCACTATCGTCTCCCACAGCAGCCTCCTGACCCGTCTCCCCACAACTCATCTTGACAGTTCTCTCACTATGTAAATTCAAGAGTCATCTTCATGCAAATCTTGGATCACAGAGACAGGAGGACAAACTGGCACCAGCTGCTGGCTCCTTCCGTGAAGGCAGATTCCCAGAAAGCCAAAGTGAGCTTCTGAACCCCAGTATTTCTTGCAAAAGTATTTGTTTTGGTCCGCATGTGTTTATTGATTGGTAGGAAATCTAAAGAAGGTTTAAATTCACTCAGGGTACCCCGAGTGCAGTAAATGGCAGCATAGAGAAACGGTTTAGAAACTGGACGGTAGATGAATCTTCTGTTGCAGCACAACAAATGACCACAAACAACTTAAACAACACCCAATTATTATCCCTAGTTCCTGTGGGCCGGGTGTTGGGGCGTGGCTTAGCTGGGTCCTCTGCTCACTGTTTCACAAGTCCTCAGTCAAAATGTCAGCTGACTTGCATTTCAGCCTGGAGTTCTGGGTTGTCTTCTGAGCTCATGTGGCTGTTGGCAGAGCGCAGTTCCTTGTGGCTGTAGGACTGGGGTCCCGCCTTCACTGGGCTTGGCCCGCCCTCTCACAACCTGGCCACTTAGTTCTCCAAAGTCAACAGAAGATGACTTTCTCCATTCTGCTAAGATGGCAAATGCAAGGTAATCACAGCAGCGACCAGCCCATCATGTTCACAGGTCCCACTCAAAGGGAAGGACTATACAGGTATATACACTAGGACAGAAATCTTGGCAGCCATCTTAAAGTTCTCCTTACTGCAGTCCATCCTCTGGCCCCATCCACAGGCAAAATACATTCACACCATCTTTTACAAACCCACTTGCGTTGCCTCCCAAATTCGAATTTGAAGTCCTAACTCCACAGCACTTCAGAATGTGGCTATATTTAAAATTAGGGTCTTTAAAGAGGTAATTAAATTAAAATGAGGTGATTAGGTGCGGCCCTAATCCAATATGACTGGTGCCTTTATAAAAAGAGGAAATTTGTGCATAGATGGATACAGAGGACTGAGGGATTGAATAGACCCCGAGAGCCCGCGACACACCAAGGATAGAGACCCCAGAAGCCACGCCTGTGACGCTGCCATCTTGGAAGCTCCAGAACTGTGAGAACAGAAATGTCTGCTGTTTCAGACACTCCCTGAGTGACACCTGGTTATGACAGCCTGCGGTGATTGTAAAACATGTATTTGGTCATCTGACTGACCAAAGCATATGCCTATGCATAAATAAATAAATAAATCTTTAAAAAACAAATTTCACATTTATTTGGTCTTTATCTAGACCTCCTGACACAGAATTCCCAAAAGCCTAGGAATTTCCTAAGCTGTTGAAAGTGTTAAAGGTGTCTCTTGTTATGTTAATGAAGGTAACTTTTGGAAAACTCTTCAGAAAGGGGGCTGGTTGCCAGGGAAACCAGCAATAGTGGCAGGTGAGAATTTGAGTTTCATCACCATACCTCAGGGAGGGCAGAGGAGCTGGAGACTGAATCAGTTTCCAATGGCCAATGAGTAAATCAATCAATACCTACATAATGAAGGCTCCATAAATACCCAAAAGGAGAGGATTTGCAGGACCTTCCAGGTACATGATTTTAGGGCACCCCAACCACATGGAGTCTGGAAGGCCACTGGGAATCAGTGTTTGGGGAGCAGTGTTTTCTGCAACAATTGGAACCTGAAACTTTTGGGAGAACCATCTGCCTTTAGAGGAGGCCTCCGGGATTGTCCATCGCCAACCGTTTCTCCTTGGACATCATCATGAATCACCCATTCGCCAACTGGACCTGTCTTGAACTTGAGGCACCGCTGGATCTGGTTGAAATATTGACTTGTCTTCTTCATCTCTCCAGCAGGTGCACAGTTTTTAAACTATCAGAGGCATTTTAAGTCTTCTGAGAAGAGTGTGGGAGTGTGTGTTGGGGGGTCCCCAGAAAAGTTCAAGCGTCATCTAATAACAGTTTCTGCTCTAGGTTGTTTTCAGATATTTGAATAAGCCAAATCTTTAATTGAGGGGAAAAAGGAACTTGAGACCAGAGAAGCCTGGCAGAAAATGGGGATTTGCACCTCGGGTATGACGCACTGAAGAGATCACAGCATCTCTCTGTGTTACTCCTTCAAAGCTCTATAGCATGAATCTCACTTGAAGAAATAGCAGATAAGCCTAAATCAAAACACACTCGACAGAATTACTGACTTGTAAGCTTCAAAACTGCAAAAACATGACAAAGAAAAATTTAAGAACCTTCCCAAGCTGAAGTTAATCAAAGAACCTGGACTCATATCACATGATGTTGAACTGCTATAAAATATCATTGCAACACTTGGCCAACTTCAAATGGTGCACAATGGCCATGATGGACTATGTTATGGCTAATTTTCTGCTACTGATGGTTGTATCGTTTGGTAGAGAGAAGAATGTCTTTTATAGGAAATAAACACCAAAGTTTTCAAGGTGATAGGAATCAGGTTGGCAACCTATTCTCAGATAGCTAAGGAAAAATAGTTACTTCCGCCATACTTGTAGCTTTTCTGGAACTTTGTCATTTTCTCAAGAATACCTGATAAGAAAGTTAATACTAAAACCACAGGCTCCTGCCTCCCTCCTGCCTTGCTAGCCACTTCCACTCCGTGGGGACTGAGGGCGAGGGCTGACTGCCTCTAAGGTTGGGGAAGGAACCGCGATCGTCAGCACAGCGGTAGCTGCTCCATGGGGCTCGAGGTTTTCTCTCTGGCCACATTTCTGCTTGAACCTCACTGACAGGTCAGTCTCACTCCCCTCAAAATATCTGTTCCATCTGTCACAGTCACCAAATCAAAGGCCCAGGTTTGGCTCTAAAATCTCTCACATTCTTGAGACACAGATCTCTGTCTGCCCCTGAATCTTCCTAAACCAACCAGGCACCTGGGTCTCCTCAGAAATAGACTCCCTGCTATTATGTCAGGGAGAATGTTGCTGACTTTTGCATGAGATTTCCTGCCTTCTCTCAGCAAGTGACTAAACTGGTTACAGCTAATTCTGCTGGGAGGTAACCAGCTGTTTCTCCACAATCCATGCATTATCTTGGGAGCATTGTAGACCCTTGAAAAGCAGCAGAAGGCTCTGGAGTCTGATAGCTTTAGCAAGATTTAGCAGCCTCAGCAACGGACTGAATATAAAGAAACATAAAATCTATTAACAGCTGCTCCTGAAAATGTCTGTGCCGTCTTGGGGGAGATAAAAATTCTCAGTATTCTTTTGGGTGATAGGATGATAACACCACTAGCCCATACCTATTGTCAAGGTGTATGTGAGGATAAACAGAGTTTACTTAGAGGGTGTCTTGAGCTCTTTGTTAAGAGAACAGCGGATGACCATATTGCTGTATTTATTCAGTGCTGAGGGGAAGGGAGCAATTTGAAACCCTCGCCCTGCTAAATAAAATAAGGACTGCTATTAACAGTTACAGCATACATAATAGTATGTGTCTGATCACTTATCCAGTTATTTGACTCGTATACACCGTGTGACATAAATAAGCACAAAGGACACCGCTGAGACCTGACAGCTCGGTCCCTGTCCTCACTGAGCATTTGGTCTAGTACGGAGCCACACAGCTGGCCGGTCCTTCCAAATGATAGGGGTGACAATCAGAAAAAAGTTTTGACTTTTTTTTTTTAAAGATTTGTTTATTTA
The DNA here is from genome assembly GCA_004024925.1 of Scalopus aquaticus. Lineage (NCBI taxonomy): Eukaryota > Metazoa > Chordata > Mammalia > Eulipotyphla > Talpidae > Scalopus > Scalopus aquaticus. Next base: position 29,838 of record PVIJ01006783.1, read on the forward strand.
TGCATACAAGCTGGGGTGTAAGCCAGAGGTGTAGGGTGGTAAAAGGATTCACCAGAGACAGTAAAGGAAGCAGAACAGGCATATCTACTGAGGTTCACTGCTGAGGGGAGCAGTGGGAGAGGCAGGAGAGGTCTTCTGTGCCATGTGGGAAGCATCCTGGTCGGGGGTTGAACTTGTGCTGCAGTGGCTCTGGATATCTTCATAGTGCTTTGCTTAACCAGTTGCGCCACCAGGGAGACCCCAAGGTTTTGGCTTTCAACCATAGTACAAACTTTTATCAGGCTAGTAGAGAAATCACTGGTCTGATAGTCTGGAGAAGGTGACTCTTGTTATGTTAATGAAGGTAACTTAGAAAACTCTTGAGGAAGGGGGCTGGTTGCCGGGGAAACCAGACCGCAGGGAGGGGCGAGGAGCTGGAGTTGGAGTCAGTTCCCAGTGGCCACTGCGGCCATCCCGTCCATCAGGCGTCGGTCAGGAAGTCAGAGGAGGCTGAGGGACCCCGCTCTGCTGCGCAGGAGCCCAGGACGCTCCTCAGGCCCACAGCTTTGGGCTCATCGGCGCTGTCTGCTCACCTGGAGAAGCCATATTGCACACCCCCTCTCAGCAGGTTCTTGGGAACCCCAATGAGATCATCGATGTGAAAACAACTAGAAAATGCAGAGATGTGAGTTTCTCTTGTGGCGGAGTCTTTGCACACTTGAAGCGTCTGTCTTGGTTGGCCCTAACCGCTGGGTGGCGGGAGTTCTGGGTCACAAGCCAGCACCCCACTTACCCGGGTGACGAGCCCAGCGTGCCGGGTGCTGCGGGACGCGCTGCACCCACACGTTTCAGGGGCGCAGCCGCCTCCGCCCACCCGCCTGGACCGATACTCATCCGTGTACAGCGCGCAGGAGGCCAAGGAGAAAAAACACAAAGGTTGAGTCAGGGTCCAGCGTGGCCTCCAGGATGAGGCGATGAAATAATCAAGGCGAAGTCCGGGGCTTGGCCAGGGCGTTAGCGGCCCAGGGGGTCAGCGGCACAGCAGCGCAAATAAAAAGGCGGAGCGTCGCCCGACCCTTCTGCATCTCACTTGAGAACTTTTTGTGCACAGAGCACTTGGGTCTCCATCACATGGGAAGTTAGCGCCTGGGAAGCCAACAGGGTAGATAAAAATTGATTTATCAGGCCTCCCTGGTGGCGCAGCGGTTAAGCGCTGAGCTGTGGAGCTGTCTGCAGCAGCGTCTGGTCTCGAGTTCGATGCCCCCAGGGAGATTCCCACATGGTGCGGCAGACCTCTCCTGCCTCGCCCCCGCTCCCCTCAGCAGTGTGTTTCCGTCCATCTGCCTGTTCTGCTCCCCACTCTGTCTCTGGTGAACTCTCTCGCTGCCCCACGCCTCTGGCCTGTACCCCAGCCTGTATGCAAAAATAAATAAATCTTAAATCAAATTTTATTATTATTTTTTTAATCTTTCTGGTAACACATTCAATATTCCCTGATTTGGGTTTAATTAAGTCCAAGTTCAGTCATAATACTAAGGATCGCTGAGATCTGAATCTCACCACACCTGAAATTACCACAGCTGACATCATCAGTCGTGTGCACTTCCCCTGGGAAGAGGCGTGAGTGGGACTCGGAGGAAATGGACGTTTTCCTTCTTAAACTCAGAATCCCAACTTCTCTTTAATCCTGCCCACCTCCTGGCCCCCTGGCCACCCTACCTGCCCTGTACCTGGTTGCCTCTCTACAAAAAGATCATTAAAAGCCTGTAAAAGCCACTGAGGGCTCCAGAACTTGTCCTTGACCCATCTGCCTGAATCATAGGGAACCTGCCTGGTGCCAGGCTAGCACAACACCAGGCAAATATGTTTCAGTCTGTCTGTCTGACTGTGTGTAGGCTGTTCAGTGTCTGGAACTAAATTCACTTATCCTGCACCAGCCAACGTGGCTCTAGAGCAGAGTTTCTTGAGAGACAAGGTCCGTGTTGTAGACCCTTGTAACTCTGGGTCCGCGAGGACGGAGACTGCACCCTTGGTCAAATGTTGGCTGCGCCGGCGGCAGCTGGAGCTGGGGCTTGGCGGTCACATGAATTGGAATCACTGTGTGGTTATTTGCGAATTCCATCTAGTTCCTCTTCCCCTCTGAATTTCAGTTTTTGTATCCTTAAAAGAGATATCTAATAATCACCTTATATACATTATATATAAATATATATATAATCACTAGGTATTAAATGCTAGCAAAATTCATTGCTGAAATAAATATTAGTTCCCTCCCCTTTGACCCCGAGCCCATCGGCATTGCTGAGGTCGTGAGGAGCTTTCCTTAAGTGGAGCAAGAATAAGACGCTCTGTCTCTGGTCTTCCCAACTTCCTGCACAGGAGTCAACTCCCAGCCACTCGGCCGCTGCAGCCCACAGCCCCTTAGAGCCTCCTAGTCCTTAGCTAATCCCAGAGTCACGACCAAGCAGCTGTTCCCCTTTCAGTCCGTCTGGGGGCTATTTGAGGAGCCCGGGGTTGCTTTTCTGCCCCACAGCCCTGAACAGCTCCCACCTGCCCAGAACCTGGGCTCCGGGCTCACAATCGGAGGTGACTCAGCAAGTGCCTCCCTCAGCAAGTGTGTGTCAGGGGCTACATCAGGCCAAAGTGATTTTAAAAATTCACTAATATCTAATTCTACCCTTGAAGAACTCGGCCGACCGAGAAGTCGGGAGAACACTGGCACAAGTGAGCTCCCACGCGCGGACGGCGCTAATAGTAATTACAGCCCAGGGGTGGGTCAGACTGTCCGGCCTGTGTCTGGCCCCAAGGCCGATGGACAGACCCTGTACAATGTCCCGGCCCCCACACCAGGAAGAGAGGACTTCAGGGCCAGAGTTCCCAAGTTCAATAGCCTTTTCTTTTTTGCCTTAAAAAAAATTGCTGAGGCATGAGATACTTCCGTTCTCCGCTGGCATCTTCTGCGCCGTGCCCAGAGAAACAATCATATCACGTTCAGGAAGGCCGGGGCCTGTGAGGCAGGGAAACAGGAACCGTCCCCACCGAGAGCCAGGGGCTGGGAACAGCGCGGTGTGAAGGGAAGCCAGACTCGCCAGGGGCTCCGGGTTGCAGACCCTCGGCGGGAAGAGCAGGCTGTTCTGAGACACACACCTTTCCCCCACCTCCAGCCCCTGTGCACACACATGAAGCCCTGTGTGAAATCCGAGCAGGGCACTTGGTACCGCGGACCACATTCCAACTCCTTGGCCCTGGTTCCAGGCCCCACCAGAAAAGCAAGCGCCTCTCTCTCACCTTCCACGAGCCCAGCTCTGGCCGCAGCTCCGGTCACTGTCCCCAGATGCGTGGAGCCCAGTCTCTCCAACCCAGCCTTGGCCCCTGCACGGGACCCCTCCTCTCCTCTCTGATTAGCATGTTCTTCCCTGCAGATCCTTTACCCAGATCATCTCGGTCACAGCTGCCCTTTAGCACTTGCAAATCCCCACCGAGTTTCCGTCTGAGCGCACGCGCCCCATCTCTCGCGTGGAAGAGAAAATGATCGGGTTTGTGCAGCACTGTGCTATAAATGCATGGCCGGGCCACTAGCCCGGGGCTCCAAATGCCCTGAGGACAGGGGACCAGCAACTCGGGGAGCCCTGCAACCTGTTCAGTCACCAAACAGAGCCGTGGGGTGCAAGTTCAAGTTGGCAGGCTGCCTGGCCGCCTTCCACAGCATTCCAGGAGCTGGGACAGAAAAGAAGTAGATATGGAAGCCTTTGCTTGCCAATTTTTTTTTAAAGATTTATTTATTTATGCATACAAGCTGGGGTGCAGGCCAGAGGTGTGGGGTGGAGAGAGGGTTCACCAGAGACAGAGTGGGGAGCAGAACAGGCAGATCGACTGAAATACACTGCTGAGGGGAGCAATGGGAAAGGCAGGAGAGGTCTGCTGCGCCATGTTGGAATCTCCTCTTCCGGGCAGCTGCTGACAGCTCCACAGCGCTGTACTTAATCCGTTGCGCCACCAGGGAGGCCTGCCGATTCTAGCCTTTCATAGGAGCAAAATCACTCCTTGGTGCCTGCTTCTTTAACTGAGAATAAATACTTTGGCAATTCCTTTATGTTGTGACTGACTGTGGCGTGTTCCTCTTTAGTGCTGAGGAGAAGCCCATTGTGTGGACATACCATAATGGGGTCACCCATTCTCCTGTTGATGGACACTTGTGCTGTTGAGAGATTTGGGCTTTTATGAATAAAGTTGCCATCAACATTCATGCAAAAATCTTTTGCCAATGTGATTTTTTTCCTCTTGGGCTAATACCTAAGAGCTTAATTTCTGGGTTATAGAGTAGGTGTCTGTTTAACTTCCCAAAATCTTCCACTGCTATGAAGTGGAACCATCCAACACCCCCGTCATCTATGTAGAGAATTCCAGCCGTTCCAATCCGTGCCAACACTGATGTCTTTTATTTGACCCATTCTGTGGGCCTGTGCTGATATTTCAGTTTTAACTTGCATTTTCCTAATGACTAATGATATTGGACTCATCTTCCTGTGCACATGAGCCATTTACAGATCTTCTTTTATGAAGTGTCTATTTGTCTTTTTCCCATTCTATTTGCTGGGTTATCTTTTTATGATTTATTTGTAAAAGCTCTTAATATATATCAGATATAAATTCTCTGTCAGACATATGTTTTGCAAGTACTTTTCTCCTAGATTGTAACTGGCCTTTTCATTTTAATGGTGTCTTGCAATGAGCAGAAGCTCCAAATTCTGACAAATCTAATTTATCAACATTTTTCTCTTTTGGGTTAGTGCCTTCTGTGAGCTCTCTAAGAAATATTTTCTGCCCCAAATTCACAAAAACGTTCTCTTATATTTTCTTCTGGAAATTTTATAGTTTTAACTCTTATGTTTAAGTCTATGATCCAGCTCAAATTGATTTTGTATGTACTATGAGGTAAGCAAGGGTAAAGATTCCTTTTTCTTGTCCATTTATCCAGTTCAAGCACCTTTTGGGGAAGGATTTTCTTTTTCTCTACTGAATTGACTTGCTAACTTGTCAAAATCATTGACCATGTATGCTTGAATCTTTCTATGTACTCCATATTCTGCCACCTTGATCTACTTTTCTATGCTGACGTCAATACCACACTGCTTTAATTACTATAATTTTGAAGTATTTATTTAATCAGGAACAGGAATTCTCCAAATCATTTTTTTCCAGATTCTTTTGACTATCCCCTTTCTTTGCCTTTCTACATAAATTTTAAAGCCCACATGTCAACTTGTATTTTTAAAAAATCTGCTAAGCTTTTGGTTGGCATTGCACTAAATCTATAGCGGAATTTACAAAGAATGGGCTATGGCAGTATTGATGCTTACAATCCATGCACATATTTCCCGCCATTTGATTACGTCTACTTTCTTTCGACAGTGCTTTGTGCTTCGCAGTGTAGGTATTTATTTCCTGAGTATCGCAATTATGATATTTTAAAAATTTTATTGTCCAATTTTGGGTTGCTATTATATACAAATACAATTGATATTTGTATATTGCCTTTGTGTTCCAAGATTTTCTAAATGCTTTTATTAGTTCTGATTGGTTGGGGTTTTTTTTGTTTTTTTTTTTTGTTTTTTTTAGAATTTTCCACATACATAATTACACCATCTGAGAATAAAGACAGTTTGACATGAAACTTTATACCATTTATTCTTTTTACTTCCCTATGTGCTGGCTAGTGCCTTCAACACAATATGGAGCACAGGGCAGAGGGAGTGAGAGCATTTTTCCTGATGTTAGGAGAAAAGCATCCGATTACACTGGTCAACAAATTTTTACAAAAGTCATGTTATTGAAATAAAAGTAGTCATTTCCTATCAATTTGTGTGTGCTCAACATGAATATGACAGTCAAATTCTAATTTTGGCTCTAGTTTTTTTTTTGTAATCTGCAGTAAATTGATGTTTACATCACGAAATGCATGCCAATAGTAATAGGCCTATGGTTAATACCTGTAAAATATCAAGTCACAGACTACTTCTTAGATTTCTTCGCTTGTCCCTTGTACAGCTGTTCAGGAATAGAATAGATGGAAGACGGTTTCCATTGTGCAAAAGCACAGCCTTAAGACTCAGTTTTGAAGAGTTTAGAGATAGTCTCCATTCTTGTGGGTCATGAGTGATTTCTAAGGCATTCATGAGGACCTCAATATTGGAACAGAATACCAGAGTACTTTCCTTTCTGAAGAAAGGCTCCAACTGCTGGTGGCGCTTTCAATATAAAGTAATTGTGACATCTTCTCAAAGATTCCATTGTTGGAGTCTTGACCCTAGCAATTCTGCCTTGCTCTTGGCTAAGTCCAAATCATGAACCAGGTCATTTAGTTCTTCTTGTGTTAGTCTGTGTGGGGTTGATGATGCACCACAGTGAAAACCTGGATTGCTGCATGCTGATGGAACAGGAGAAGAACAGGTCGGCTCACCCTTGTCCTCATCAGATGAATCAAGAGAATATTCTGCTGGAGGTTCTGGAATAGGAAGTCCCTCACCATGTGGAACTGGTCTCAATGCAGACGGAATGTTTGGGTAGACTATTCTCAACTTCTTTTGCTTCGTTATTCCGCTGGAAAGAGGAGCGACCAAGCAGAAGTAAGTCTTTTATGTGGTTGTTTGTCTCTCTCCACACCACGGGGGCTGCAAAAGGCATTGATGGTGTTTTGCCATTTAACCACTGTGAAAGCTGTGTTGTACATGTAGCACAGCATAAATGTGGGGCCCAAGGTTTGTCTTGGTCACCAACCTTGCATCCCAAGTCAAGATGATAAGCCTTCTTCACTTGAGATACTTTTCTTCTGGTTAGCAAATGTCACTTCCCCACAAATAAAGCAGAAATTGTCCATGCTATTAACGCACTTTCAAGGCATTACTGTTCTGTATTGTGCCTAAATGGATAAAACAATAACAGTTTTTTGGACAGTAGCTTCAACTGTCTCGCACAAAGTCTGAAATATTTTCAGTGCTCAGTCTTTCCAGCTGGGCTTTCTATAGTGCACTGCTGACGTCAGCTTACTTCAGCAGCCACCTGGCAGTAGTATTGCATTGCATCAGAAAATGATGCAATCAACTGTGGATGATATGTGCATGATGGTGTTATGCAATGCGATGCAATATTACATCATTCTAGGCTGATTTAGGATGTTGTTGCAGTCCTACTGGATACATTTACATGGCGAAACATATGAAATGAATTATATGAAATATCTTCAAAACGAGAGCTAATAAAAAATTTTCAGGGCTATATTCATGTTCAGCACACCAAGATACTACAGATTAGGGCCTTTTAAAGTCAGTAACAATTTCAATGTTGACCAGTGTTATTAATTATGGTCTGAACTGTAGAATTTTTCGTGGCCGCCCTTCTAGAAGAATAAAAAGTTCTGTTCCTTCTCTGGTGAGCATTTTAATCATGAATGAATGGCAAAGTTCTTCAAATCTTTTTTCTGCATTTATTGAGTTGCTCTTAGGATTTTTCTTCTTGTCTCCAGGGGGATAAATTCTATTTGGTCTTAATATATTATCTTTATTAATTCCTTTTTATTTTTTAACTATCCCTATTATATCTTCCTGGATACAGTTTGCTAAAATTTTGTTGAGGATTTTTTTCTCTCAGCTCTTGAAGGATCCATGGTCTTTGTTTTCTTTTCTCATAAAGTCCTTTTTCTGGTTTTGTGATGATACTGGTGTCCTAAATGATTTGGGAAGTGTTCTCACCTCTGTTTTCAGAGAGAGTTTATGTCAGAACAATATTTTTCTTCTTAGATGATAGATAAAATTCACCAATAAAACCATTTGAACTACAGTTTTCTTTAAGAGCAGGTTTGTGATTAAAGTTTTTAAATTTTTATTTAATTGTTTATTTTTCTTCAGCCAATTTTGTGATGTTTTCTAATGAACTCAGTCATTTTAACCTAAACTGTCACATTTGCCAGGACAAAATTGCTCATGACTTTTTATTATTGTCCCTTTAATATTTATACCATCTATTTATGATGTTCTCTCTTTCATTCCTGATTATGGATTTTTTCCCCCGATCAGTCTTATCAGGGGGGTATGAATTTTATTAATCTTTTCAAAGAACCAGATTTGGGCTGTATTCATTTCTCCACTATTTGTCTTTTTTTCTATTTAAACAACTTCAGCTCTTTACTATTTCCCACCTTCTCTTTATGTTGAATTTGTTCTTTTTCTGTCTTCTTAAGAGGGGGACAGAGATCCTTGATTTTAAATATTTCTTCTTTAAGAACAATAGTTAAACCTTTAAGTTTCCCTTGTAGCATTTCACTAGGTATATAGCAACATTTTGTTTCTGGGTTAAAAATATTTTCCAGTTCTCTTGTGATTTCTTGAAACATGAGTTATTTATAAATGTGTTGTCTAATTTCCAAACATTTGGGGGTTTATTGTTATCGATTCCTACTTAATTTTATTGTGGTCAGAGAATATATCCTCTCTGGTATCTGTAGATAGCAATCTTTTGAATGGATTGAGAGTTTTCTGTGGGCCGGTATATGACCCAACAGTTGAATATTCCTAGAGCATTTAAAAAAAAAAGTTTGTTCTATTGTTATATGTTATATGTTACATTGTGAAATATTCTATAAACTTCAATTAAGTCAAGTAGTTGATTGTGTTATTAAAAGCTCCGTCCTTATTACTTTTTTCAATTTACGTGTTCTATAAATTATTTCATGAAAGTTATTAAAATCTCCCACTATGGTTTTGCTTCTGTTATTAAATACATTTATATTTAGAATTTTTATGTCTTCCTGATGAATTGACCCTTTTATCATTGTGAAATGTCTCTCTTTATCTCTGGAAATACTTACTCTCTGACTTAAAGTCTGCCAATATTAATGTAGCCAACCAAGCTGCTTATATCTACTGTTTAATTGTATATCTTTGTGTTCTTTGTATTTTAACTGTGTCCTCTGGAGATCATATACTTGAATCTTGATTTCTTTTATCTCATCTAAAAAATCTAGTTTTTAAATATTTAGTCAGAGTCATTTAATGTAATTGTTGAGATCTTTGGGATTAAGTCTACATCTTGCTATTTCTTTTCTATTTGTCCCATCTGGATTTTTCCCCTCTTGCTTTGCCTTGCCTGCCTTTCAGGGGTTTTTCTTGATTAATTGAACTCTTTTGGTTTTCTTTCTTTCTTTTTTTTTTTTTTAACATACAAGCTGGGGTACAGGCCAGAGGCGTGGGGCGGCGAGAGGGTTCACCAGAGACAGAGTGGGGAGCGGAACGGGCAGATCAGAAGTACACTGCTGAGGGGAGCAGCGGGTGAGGCAGGAGAGGTCTGCCACACCATGTGGGATTCTCCCCGGCCGGGCGTCGAACTTGCGTCCCACTGCCGACAGCTCCACAGCGCAGCGTTCAACTGCTGCGCCACTGGGGAGGCCCTCTTTTGGTTTTCTATTTAATTTATTTTTATCTTTTAACCTGTATCTCTTTGGGTCTTTTTTCTTAGTTGTTGCTCTAGATATTGCCATTTGCATCCTTAACTTAGCATAGTCTGCTTAGAATTCATAGTGAACCATTTCCCATGAGAGGTAAGAATCTTACAACACTGTACCTTCATTTATGCCCACACCCTTTGTGCTGGGTGTTGTCACCTATTACACACCTACCTATAGAATATACCCCACAATACATCCTCATTAGTTTTGATAAAGTGGTCACTTACCTTTAAAGAAACTAAGAGAAGATAAACAAGACAGCATTCTGTGTTTACCTGTATGTTTATGCTCTTCGCTCCTACAGATCTGAATTTTTATCTAGTACCATTGTCCTTCAACCTGGGGGAAAATTGGGGAAATAGCAGAAACTATTTTGAAACAAATTTCTTTGGAAGCAGAGAACTGGAGGGGAAATCCAGCATCCCCAGGATCTTCTGGATTTATCTACTTGAATTGGGCCAACAAATGGTTCCATAGGGAAAATGAAGTTATCAGGATTTTCCGCCATCCCGCTATTAGCATCAATGCTCGACCCCTGCGGTCCTGCACACGTGCCTGATGGTGGCACCTGGAGTAGGGTGTGGGGGTGCGTGAGCGGGCGCACCTGGGCCAGAGACTGAGCCTATAAGAGCAGAGTCAGGCTAGAGAGCAGAGAACAGAGCTTCGCGGCAGAGGGCCGTGGGGCAGGGTGTAGCAGAGAGACCACAAAAGGTGCCAGGGAGGGGCCTCCCTGGTGGCGCAGCGGTTGAGCCCTGCGCTGTGGAGCTGTCGGCAGCAGCGATGCGAGTTCGACGCCCGGCGGGGGAGAATCCCACATGGCGCGGCAGACCTCTCCTGCCTCGCCCGCTGCTCCCCTCAGCAGTGGATTTCTTATCTGCCTGTTCTGCTCCCCACTCTGTCTCTGGTGAACCCTCTCGCTGCTCCCTGCCTCTGGCCTGTACCCCAGCTTGCATGTATAAATAAATAAATCTTTAAAAAAAATGTGCCAGGGAGTCCAGAAAGAGTGAAGATTCATAGGGGGCTGGGGGGCTTGCCAGTCTCCCGGACCCCCGGACCCCCTGTCTGCCCTGCACCTGGTTGCCTCTCTACAAATAGTGCAGAAAGATCATTAAAAGCCTGAAAAAGCCACCGAGGGCTCCAGAACTCCTCTTTTACCCATCTGCCTGGGTCATAGAGAGCCTGCCCTGTGCCCTGCTGGTGCTACAGGGTCCCACTAACCAGGTTATTTCAAGAGCCACTACTCTCACCCTAGAAATTCCAGCAACAGAATCTGCAAGCCTCCCTACCAAGCTAGAACAGCCTAGACCACCAGGAGTTGCCAGAACACAACTAGGTGGCAATTAATTTGGGAAGGAGCGTCCTGCTGGCTGGCTGTGCTGGCTGTTGCCATTATTTCATTAATCTGACCTCTCATTTGTTTTTAATTAGTGAGCTTTTGGACACTCTTTAATCAAGACTCAGCAAGATTTTATTAATATTAATTTTAATCATTATGCCTTCAAGGAGCTTATATTTTATTGGAGGACCCAGCCAGGTTAACCATCAACATGCAATTTAATAAATCCCATAAAAAGGTATGGGGAGGAGGGGTCATCTCAGCCAAAAGGGGGATAATTGGCTTTCTTTTTACATGTTTTTTAAGAGACTAAAATAAATGATCATCTCCACTGTAAACACTTTCAGGCTTTGAACACATTCTCTAATGGATGTAGCCCTCTCTCAGCCCAAGAGAAGAGTGTATTGAAAAAATACTATGGGTGGTACAACGGGTTAAGCACAGAGCTGTGGAGCTGTCAGCAGCTGCGGCGTGAGTTCGAGCCCAGCCAGGGAGATTCCCACATGGCACGGCAGACCTCTCCTGCCTCGCCTGCTGCTCCACTCAGCAGTGTATTTCAGTCAATCTGCCTGTTCTGCTTCCTGCTCTGTCTCCAGTGAACCCTCTCACTGTCTCACGCCTCTGGCCTGCACCCCAGCTTGTATGCATAAATAAATTTTTTTAAAAAAGAAAGAAAAAATACAACGGTTGCATCAAACAGCACCCCAGTTGCATTACAACTTCATTGATTATATTCAGTGTTGTCATTCTTGCGGTTATTATTTGAATTGTTCTTCAGTTACAGTTATAGCCACATTAAGTCCATTCTTAAACTAAGCTAATTAACTCCTAAACAGGCATGAACACAAGCTCCATTTGATGATGCTAGTGGAAAAAAGACCAGCTTAAAGAGGTTATGAAAATCATTAAACTTAAAACTAACATGTGGGAGAATTAAGATCCCTATGGGGCCGAAACCTTTTTTATTTCCGAGAATAGAAGAAATGGGAACAGACGAATCATACAATTGGAAGTTTAGCATTCTTGGGGGGCAGCTGGAGAGGACTCAGGAGGTTGTTCAGGCTGGACTCTTCTGGACAGGGCAAGAGGAAAACTGGAGGCCGGAATCCTTGAACGCCAGTCCCTTCCACGTTCTCTCCTGTTCCTGCTAAACAGTTCCACACCCTCTTCTGCTCTTAGCAGTCATCTAACCCTCAGCCAACAGGTCTGGTTATGAGGAATTTCCACCCCAGGAATGGTTACAATAGGCCTTCAAAAATGCAATTTACAAGCAAAAATTTATAGCCATAAACATGAAAGGAACTGGGTTATGCATAAACCATGAGACCTATCTGCCAGAGCCTCTTCCTTAAAAGGTTAGACCTAATTATACAGGAGCTGTACAGGGGACAGAGTTTCACATTACCAGGTCTATGGAGAGGGGTGAGGGGAGGACTTTGGTGTCTCTCTAAGCAGAAATAACTCCAGCGGGGTGATGAGCTATAGTCCCTCTCCTCCGTGACCCTCTGGGGTTCGGTCCTTTTTATGTTCTTTTATACCTGCCAATTGAGTCTCAGATTCTTTCATCCAAGCTCTCTCTGCACTGGTGATACTTTATCCCCACTTTAGCAGACACGTGGAAATCTAGGGTCTTCCACCCACTTCTCCAAACAGAAAATTTATTTTCTAGCTTTTCACTCCAGAACCTAACAGGCTGAACTTAAAATGATGTGAGGTCTGCTTCCACTAATCCTCCGTTTAAAGCTCCGTTATAGACACTTTGTCCCATCCTGTCCTTGTTTTCTTGTTTGTTTTTGTTTTTGTTTTACCAAGACAGAGCAAATAATGTTCCCCAAGTCTTGAACCCCAGCTGCTCTCTCTCTCTCTCTCTCTCCATCCTCCAAGAGGCTGGTGCCACGTAATGGAAAGAAACACAGGTTTTAACGTTCAGGGCAGCCTGGGTTTAAATCCTGATTCTGTCACTTCTTAGCACTGTGACCTTGGATAAACAAAACAAATATTTAACCTCCACAACCCCTTCTGTAAAGTGGGAATAAAAGAGCTACTTATAGGGCTTAAATGATGACTAGATGAAGTAACACATGTCAAGGCCCAAGACCCGTCACGTGCATTTCATAAGTCCTGACTATTAGAGGAGTCTTCGCTCAGTGTCCATCGTGCTTCTACTTCTCATAATAACATTGACATTCACGTCCACATATGTCCAACTCTCAGGACATCGTCGGTTAGTGAGAACCACATCATGTCAGTCCCTGCTACTATAGTGACAGATAGCAGCAGATCTTCCTGCCTACAGTTTTGATTAAGAAGTTCCTGTACTTCTTCATTTGGGGGTTAGATCTCCAACCAAAGAGGATGATAAAAACCCATCTCTCTGCCCTGATCATTGAGAGAACCATTTCTCAACCTGTTCCCACCTATTCCCACTGCTGGGGTCTTTCTCACTTACCATGCAAAGTTTCGAGAAGGAAGTTGGTGTGCTTCAAGAAAGAAAGTTCCAGCAGAAACAGTGACCCAGGCAGTAGGCAGGAGCGATCTTATGCCCAGAAACTACCCAGGACTCCAGATTAGCACAGGGTGGGGGAGTGCACCATCTTTTAATTAGTACTTCACAGTTCTCAAAAGGTTTTCTTATTTCTAGCCCTCTGGGAAGGCCAACTCTTCATTATATACCTGTTTCACTCTATATGTCTCCCTCATTGTGACAATATTAATTAAAGGATTACTTGGGTGTATTATTTGTCCGATGTCTCTCTCTAGGAGGACAGTGACCATGTCTAACTGGTGTGACATTTTATTTCTAGCTCCAAGCCCAGGGCAGACCAGGTCCTTGATAAATATTTGTTGAATGAGATGATGCCACAGCACTCACCCGCCGGCCACTATCTACCATCAGCCCATTTGAGAAGTCAGCAGTGCTTTCTTCCCATTTCCATTTCACCAGCTTTTCTTACGCAGTCACCAGCCACGTCAGTTATTTCTCCAGATTAGTTCCTCTCACTTTTTGAGAACGATCGATGGCACATCTCCCTTATTCTGGTCTTTCTGATCTTTGAGATCGATCTCCTAGAAGATAGCAACACATTTTTGAATGTTTTGAAAGCATCTTCAAATTCATAATACAATTTTTTTAAGTTTAGTAAATTTTTAGGGTTTTACTCTCTTAGTTCCTACCCACAGTTTTTCCCTTCTTTCTCTTATTATCTTCCCGTTGGAAACCCTGAAATAAATAATCCGGAGGGTGTGATAGGAGCCCCGAGAGGTGCTGTATTCCTGGTGTCACCCCAGGGTCAGTGCCCAAGGCTGCCCACACAGCTGACCGACACACACACTGCCCACCACTCAGCACCCCCCTTACCAGCAGTGCCAGGAACTGCCTTGAGTCATTTTTATTTTTCAATGCCAGGGGTGTGTGAGTGGGGTACAGACCCCGCCTGTGCAAGCTTTGGGCAGGCCCATCGTCTGTCTCCTTCCCCCGTTTCTTCAGCTGCAGATTAAATTGGTGTGACAATTTCATTTCCCCACCTGACACAGAGTGAAAGGTAAACGACGCAGGCCCACTCGAGCACCTCAGGGTGCTGTTTCTGAACCCTGCATCTGCATCAGATCTTGCACCCCTAATCAGCTTCCCTCCTGGACAGAGTCCCTGACCCCAGCATTGACCAGTTTTACAGGCAACAGAGACAGATTCATCCTAAAATTCCCCTACAACACACACAGTATTCCAGAGGCAGACGCAGCTCGTTTGGGGGTAACCAGGGGACCGCCCTGCAGGCAGTGAGAGTCTTCTGTGGGTGTTTCTGTGGGCCGGGAACTGTGCTCAGGTTCTGCATGGTGAGCTACCCAACCTGCCCAGAACCCCAGGACATGGGCGGCGCTGCGAAACTGCACTGCATGTCTGTTAAACTTTTTGTATATAAGGAAACCGAGGCACAGAGAGACTGAACAGTGTCAGACATCGCACCGCGAGCACGCGGCGGAGCCAAGGAGCCAGCTGGCTGGGCTGCAGCATTCTGCTGCGCTGCAAGGTAAGGACGGCGGCCATTTCCCTGCCAGCATCGGGCCAAATGCTTTGCAAGATTATCTCATTAAATCCCCACAGCAGTCATCCCCGCCGATGGTGAGAGAATCGAGACTTAAAAGAGTTCATTTGCCAGACAGCGCACAGCTGGCAGGCGCTAGCTTCAGCGGGCCGCTCGGTGAGAGAGCGGGGAGCCAGGGCCAGCCCGAGCACGTTGAGAGAGCCGGGGATGGCGTCTGACCCAGAGCCTTCGAGCAAGACCTCCGCACCCGGAGAAGGACACAGAGGCGCTTGCCGGACCCAGTGGGGCGAGAACTCTGGGGCCAGCACTGGCGTGGGTTTGCAGACCCGCCGAAGCCGCATGGACTTCTGAGCAGGAGCCCGAGTCTCTGCTGACCGAGGCGGCAATGGCGGCTCTGAGCGGTCAGCGGGTGGTCAGCTGCCTGCCAGGGCTGAGTGGTTCAAAGCAGAAAAGACCCCTTCTGTGCCCCACGGGCTCCCCACCCCGGCCCGCACCCGCAGAGGCTTCCACAGCCGGGTCTGTCTCTGACAGGCAGGTAGGTGACTACATTCTCCTGTTCTCCGCTTAACACTGAAAGTGGACAGTCCACGGCCCTGGCCCGCACGGCCCAGATGCTTCTGTCTCGGGGGCTTCTTATCGCCAAGGCAGGCTCTGCCACCAGCTGAAATTCGCCTTTGCTTTGCCCTCACAAGAACCAATGTTCTCTACAATTCACTCTTGCCCTCTCGTGATAAAATATACCCCGTTACAAGCAGCAGCACTGTGCAGGACCACAGGACATGGGGACGGGTGCAGGGCGAGGAGATGGAGCAGAGAATCTTAGACATTCAGATGTGGTAGTTTGGGCTTTGGGGAGGCTGGGGCCACGGCAAACATTTAAGTGATCCAAGGGACAATGCATAAGAAGAAGGGGAAAGGGAGAAACAGGGAGGCCGACATTCTACCACTGTGATGATCATAAAAGGGAATGGGATGGAAGGCACCAGAAGGCCAGCCTGGAAACAGGGACATCGATAAACTGTGGCCCAAATTAAGGACCCTTCTCCTTTCCTAGCCTCTAAGTCCCTCCCGTTTAGACCATGCCTATCTGTTCTCCTGTGATAAAAAGAGTTTACTGGATTCTGTTGCGGACCTGGAATCGGCCTGTTTCTTTGCCCACAATCTCTGAAAATACCCTGTAAGCCCGCGCAGGGAGCAAAACAGGACAGCATCGCCCCCTAGTGACGCCAGGCGGATCTCCACGGTGTCTGGAACCTTTCCTGGGCTGCTGGGGAGAGGAAATGCTCTGTCAAAGAGGAAATGATTTCCTTGGAAGCTCTGACTGTGAGATGACTCGTGTTTTGTCAGAGTGATGCAATCTCCGACGTCATCGCCGGGTCCTCTGCCCCCAGCCAGCTTCCTGCAACGGCGAGCTGGGCAGCCCGCAAGGCGGCTTGAGGTCAGGTTGCTCTGCTGGAAAACTTGGTTGGGTAGGTCGGCAAATGGTGTCTGGGAAGGAAAGCAGAGTTCTGGTGTCTTTGTTTCCGCTTCAGGCCACCCTACCACGTTGAAGTACACGGACTCATCTGTCTTAAATCCAAAGCAAAGTTTAAAAACCAATACCATCACATATTTGCCCCTGAAGAGCAATGAATTGCCTTTTTTTGGCAAAGGAAAGGAAGGTCTAGAGAATCCTACTGCCAAGACTGGGGTGAGCGGAGGAGGCAGGGAATGGGTTTTTGTTGACTGGGTAAAGGTCGCAACCTTGAACTCCAAAACCAGGACAGGGGCCGCAAACCCAGCGCCCAGGGGACGATGTCCTGTTGAAGTCTCCCTCCTCCTCTCTGTCTCTGTCTCTCTCTCCACCCTGGGGTCACCCTCCTCCCAGCGTGTCTCTCTGGAGAGCAGGAGGGAGTGCCAGCTCTGGTGCTGCCGGCCGCCTGGCGCACCCCTGCACCCTCACACAGACGGAGTGGCGCCCCCTCCTGGGCAGCACAGGGGCGGGAGTGAGAGCAGTGAAGGGAGCCAGGCTGTTTCCATAGATACGGGTTTCAGTTGCATTTTATGACAGCGTGCCAGGCTGCCAGGAGCGCATTGTTTGGATGCCTGGGGACCCACCCAGAAGCAAAATGAAGAAGCAAATCCAAAAAAAAAAAAAAAAATTGTGTTTCCCTTGTAATGTCAGGCCCAGAAGCTCCTGTGCGCCCGGGAGGGCCACGCTAGGAGAGAGAAGAGGCATTTCTCCCAGAGCGTTGGGTGCAGTGAGCAGGGCTGACCCAGGCACGTTTGCCTGCGGGTAGAATTTCCCCTCTGGAGCAGTACAACTCCGCTGTCTGCCTCCTCAGCTCTTCTCCATCCTCTGCAAGTTCTCAACTTCAGATAAAACGGGACCTGTTACCAGGGTGTCCCACAGCTAACACCCCTGGGTGGGCCTCTGTGGCTGGTGATGTCAGAAGGGTTAGAAACCTGGGGGGGAGGCTCACCCCCATCCCCACCCTACCGGGCCAGAGTCCCCCCAGGCCTGGCCGCGCATAATCTGCCTTTGACCTGGCGCCTGCAAGGGGCCTTGGAAAGTGCTGTCGGGAGCCAGAGGCAGAGGGATATCTCTGCTCCCTCAGCAGCCAGAGCCTTGGGGAGCAGGACGGAGGCAGCCTGGAAGGTGGGGTGAGGCATGGAGGTGCTGGGGACCTTCAGAGAAAGCTTTTTCGGTTCTTTATAACCTCACAGGGTGAGGCTGTGGAGATGACTGGACCCCAGGGCGCCATTCGGAAGGCAGAGCGGGAAGGTGACGCCCGCTGCCGGGTCGGGAAGCCAGCCCAGCGGCTCCGCGGCCCTGTCTAGGGCAAAGCGAACCTCCGCTGGCCTGAGGGGCTCACGTCGCGCTGTAGTCACGCCCCTTGTCCCCACACACGGTGCTGGAGCAGGCCCCGTTTCCTGGCTGAAGGCAGAGGAGCCAGAACCGCTTTCCTATCCCTGCTCTGCCCCTTCCCTCCAGCTCTTTCCTCCCGGTGCCCTGGGGGTCTTCGCCCTGTGCCTGCCCCTCTGAGCAAGGCCACCTTCAGTAACCCTGGGGGCCCTGTCGACTTCCTCAGGGGCCCTCGGTGGGTGCATTGGGGTTTCTTCTGGTCCCAGAGGGGAAAAGGAGAAAAAAAGGAAACTGTATATGATTTTTCTGGCAGGGGTCTTCCCAGCGAGGTCCTGCCTTTAGGTACAGCCTGAGCAGCCCGAGACCTTCAACCCCAGGCCCCTGAAGCCCACAGTCAAATGATTCCAGGTCACTGGCGGGG
This sequence comes from Scalopus aquaticus, assembly GCA_004024925.1. Lineage (NCBI taxonomy): Eukaryota > Metazoa > Chordata > Mammalia > Eulipotyphla > Talpidae > Scalopus > Scalopus aquaticus. Next base: position 47,961 of record PVIJ01006783.1, read on the forward strand.
CTTCTGCCACGTGGCTGGGGTGGGTGGGGGTGGGGAGCAGCAGATACAACTTCTCCAGCCATCCGTGAGCCCATGAGGGTTATTACTTGAGAGGAGAGTGGTCCCTGGTTTCCCTTGGGGGCTCAGCCTGGCGCCCAGGAAGGACGCCCCTCGCTCACAGATTCAGGCTGCCCACTCTAGAAACACTCTTTCCCGTTCACACTTGAACTTCACTTCCTACTATCTTGTCTGCCTAGAATGCCTTTTTTCCCGTTTCTCACTAATTCATTTGATCATTTAGCAAAACCCACTGAGTTCTTTCATTTGCCCCGTTCATTTCCTAAATCAGACATAAGACACATTCTCTGCACTGAGAAATAGCGCAGAAAAAGCCAAGCTTCTTCCATACGCCTGTGGTAATGGTTGTTGGGCTATGTCATTCAAAGGCCAGAAAATGACTTGGACTCGGGTCTCAGCCCTGTAACCGGCGGGCTGCGCGATGGCGCCACCTGGTGGCAGGAGTGCGGCATGACCCCAGAAGGCGCCAAGCTCGCTTCTGAGAATTAAGCTTTGAGACAGATTTACTTGTGAAATTCTGTCTTATCTTTTTTAACCCTCAAAATAACACAACAAGGTCTGTCCCATTGTTATATCCATGTTACAGGTCGGGAAACCAAGGGATCGAAAGGGAACGAATTTGTTTTGAGTCTTCTTTGATCCAAGAACCATGAAAGATGATTTCTATGAGACTGGCATTATCCCTACTTCAGAGATGGAGAAACTGAACTATTTGGTGACTGAGAGACCAACTAGATTAAGCCACAGACAACGAGGTTTTCCTGCTGCCAGAACCATCTCTTCCTGATAAATCTGTTCAGATTCAACCCCCCTTACTTAAGTCAAGAAGACGCCATGTGGTCAGGGTTTAGGGAGAGATAGGCTTGATTAGAATTCAGGGTGACTGGCCCAGACTGTCTATTTTCTATGCCACATGGAAAAGACATAGGCAAAAGAAAAAGAAATAAAAGGGTAGAAAATATGCCTGTAAATAAAAAATAACAACACTCTTGGTCTCACTTTCTCCACCCACACATGATATCTGCATGTAAGATGAAGCATAAAAAGAACCATAAAAAGACCAAGCAAAGCACAAGAAGCAAAAGGACACAGATGAGGCCCAGGTTTGGTTTTCTGATTTGAAAATCCAAATAGGCCCTTGAAAATGGTTGTTGGTGAGGAAATATGTTGCCGAACGCATCAAGATGGAGGAATACAATTTATATAGCTCCTTTATTATTCCAATTAAAAGGTCATTAGAAAAGAGCTAAAAATGAGAACAGCTGCACTCTACTCAGTTTTTTGACGATCTAGCCTCAAATGCTGAACTGAACAGAACCACTGTGGCAAATTTTGTTTCTAACTGGTTTCCTCAATTTTAATGGAATGCAGAGGGCTTTCTAAGCCAGACACAAAGTCAAAAAAACATACATTTTTAAAAGACAGATTTGATTAAATAAAAATATAAATCCTCTGAACTAAGAAACACACTAAAAGCAAAGTTACAAATGATAGTTGATATTTTTAAAAGTATAACATATGAGACAGAGAAATAACATAGTCTATAAAAAGAGGTTATAAATCAACAAGGAAAAGGCAAACAACCCCCCAAAATCGACAAAGCAGGCAATTCAGAGAAAAAGACATGCATATGGCTAAAAAGCATATACTAACTCATGCTACGTCTCTAGTAACCAGAAAGATGTAAATTAAAATAGCAAGATAACGGGACCTCCCTGGTGGCACAAGGGTTAAATCTCAGCTCTATGAAGCTATCAGCAGCCACTGCGACATGAGTTCGATCCCCGGTCAGGGAACTAACCCACATAGAGCAGCAGACCTCTCCTGTCTCCCTACTGCCCCCCTCAGCAGCGTCTCAGTCAATCCACCTGTTCTGCTCCCCACTCTGTCTCTGATGACTCTTCTCACCTCCCCACACCTCTGGCCTACACCCCAGTTCTTGTATGCATAAATAAATAAATCTTTTTTAAAAATAGCAAGATATTTGCAGCCCATCCGGTTGTCAAAAAATGTAAAGATGGACAACGGCCGGTGATGGTGAGTGTATCATTTAGTCCCCTCTGGCAAGCTATGTTAGCAGTGCCATCTGGGAGTACGCCCCCACTTTTAAAGTTTACTTATTATTCGAATAGTCAATTCTACTTCTAGGAACACATCCTCCAAAAGAGTCCTACATGTTCGACACTAAGTACATACAGACGTTTATTATTTTAAAAGTCTGTAATTGTAGGAACAAAATGGAAGCAAATGAATGTCCTTCAATAGAGAACAGACAACAAATTACAAGTTGTCCTTATTATGGAATATTATTGCAGACATTATAAGACAAGGTTGATTGATCTAGATGTACTGCAAAGATTGCCAAGATATATTAAGTGAAAAAAAGCAAGCCACACAATAATATACAATGCATTGATCTCATTAATATTTATATTGACATACATATATGCATAGAAAAGTTTTCTGGAAGAACACACCAGCTATTAAGCATGGTCACAGTAATAATGAGGTAGAAAGAAGGAAGGAGAGAGCCTTATTATTTAACCTACACGCTCCTATATTGTTTGATTGTTTTAATGTGCAAGTACTTGTGCAAAACATTTGCAATTTTAAAAATATGGATATGTGCAGAGTGAATTAGTCTACTTAGAAAATATTTGTGAAATGAAGAAATTATTTAACCTCACTGAGTCTTGATAAAATGGAGATAAAAGTGCCTACCCCTCCATTGCGATATATATAGCATGTATATATAAAACTTTTGTTACTTTTCTCATTATGATATTGTATATTTAGGATGAGCTAATTTGATAGTAAAGACTGCAGGGAACACTCCAAGTACTGTTTGTCTGTTTTCTGGATACCCAAAAGAATGTAGAGCTTTGTCATGGTGCAGAGTATCAGGATTACAGTGGCGTGAGGGTGAACACTGTAATTCAGTTTTCTCTTGTGAGAAACGGGAACGGGTGTCAGCCTCAGACAGCAGGGATAACAGGTGTCAGCCTCAGACAGCAGGGATTAAATAAAGCACTGCGCGTCCCTCGCTGGGCCTGTCGGGAGCACTGGACCTTCCCACGATCACAAAGGGTTTGGGACTATTGGAAAGAGATCGAGGTTTCCTGGCTCGCCGGCATAAGGATCAATACTTGCTTTTTGTAGTTTGAGCCACCTGGAGGGGCCCAGGGGCTGAGCCAGGCTGTGTCTGCCCTCCCGGGCCAGTTTGGTTACCAGCCAGAGATTCCTCCTCAGGGCTGCCATTAGGCTGAGGTTCAAGGGCCCCTGCCCTCTGAGGGGCAAGGGATGGACGGAGGGGCGAGGGGGCAACTCTCATGCTGGAGAGGCTCTCCCGTACAGACGGCTGTGGGGATAGGGCCGGGCGCTCTACTCAGCGGAGCAGCTCCCGCGTGAGAGCAGATTGTGCCAGTTCCGTAGAGCAACAGCCTCGCCAAGGGACCTAGAGGCCCCGGCTGGAGCGAGCCCTGCTGTGCACCTACATCTGCCTCGTGGTCTTCAAGACCTCTTTGAGGTGGGCTTCATCGTGGGCTGCTACTGCTGTACGGATCCCGGGTCCTGCCCTCGACCGCTGCGCCACCGCTGGCCCTGCCCCAGTGTGTGGGCTGCTTCGTGTCTGACCCGCTGAGAAAGCGTCCTCATCCGTTCGTGCTGGCGTGGCCTCGGGTCGCTCTTCCTCAGCCCTGTGGAGATGAGCGGCCTGGGCCTGAACAGGGTCCCGTAGGCCTTTGGGAGACACACCCAGCAGCCACTGGAGGGGATTGCTGAGACACCCCTGTACTCCATTTCTGTCTTCTCCATCCAGAAGGCCAAGGGCTACCAGCCCCTGGAAGAAGAGAAAATCACGCCCCACTATTTCCCTTTGACAGAGGTGTGGGGGCGGGGTGGAGACCAACCCACTTTCTGCCAAGTCTTTCAGTCAGTTCAAGGAGAAGATGGGTCCAGGGCCTCCAGGGCACTTGGCCGCGGCTTAGCAAGGGACACTGCCATCCTATGCTGGGGGGTAGGAGGAGACACAGAGAGGCCAGTGGAGACGCGTCAGCACCTCAGAGGATGTGGTGGAAACCAGAGACGAAGCAGAGAGGCGAACACAGGACAGGAAGCCGCAGCGGGGCTGGAAGGGGGAAAGCAGACACCCCAGGGTGAAGGAGGAGGGTGAGAAGAAAGAGCTGCAAGCTGAGGCCTCAATGCACGGGGTGCCGGCTGAGAAGACACCCCCGCTGTGTCCAGAGCTGACGAGCAGAACCCGGACTCCGGAGCAGGCTGAGCCAGGCCAGCGGCGGCCCGGTCAGGCGACCTCACGGTGTGATGCGACGCGAAAGAAAGAAAGAAAACTCCTGCACTGACACGGGCAAGATAAAATGTGTGGGTAGTGAGTCTTCTGCCCTCCCCCGGGGCCCACCCTTGGGGGGCCAGCCCCTGCTGTGGACCCCAGCACACTCAGCAACCAGCAGACTGTCTGTCCCGGACGTGAGACTATCAGGATAGACCACTGTGCCATCCAGATTGCCAGTCTGAAAGGACTGCCCCGGCCTTCTACCCCAACAGCTCGGGGGGTGCTCTGTTTTCATCCCCATTTCACCATAGAAATTCCTCAGATCAGAGCGGCAGCTGGGGTCTAACTTCTTACCAGACGCTCTGGAGCGCGCTCTCGCTCCGCCAGACACTATCCTCCCAGCACCTCCCAGACACCACGCGCCCGTATAACTTGCAAGCCAGGTGCCCTGGGGTGCAGGCAGATGATTCAGGGCGGTGATGTGGGCCTGCTTCAGGGCCACAGGGGAGCTCATGCCAAGGTCTCGGCAGAGATGGACACCAAACTGACATGGCAGAGACCTGGGCAGAAGACAGTCAGGGACACATAAGAGGTTCCTGGAAAACTGCCTTCATTCTGCCCCTCACCCCACCCCATCAGCGCCACCCTAAAGTCTGCAAACCCCTGCGTGGCCTCAGTGACACCTCTTTTGCAGGATATTTGTTCCAAATACACTTTTCCTGTGAATGCCTCCTCCAAAGCCGCCCCTCCCCGTGACAGTATTTCCATTCCTTGGTGCCCCATTTTTAAAACCAAGTGATCTAAGGATTCAATTCATTCTAAGACATGTTTGTTTGTTCATTAATCCAGGGGAAATTTACATTTTAAAAGAAGCCTAAAATATATTTCACCTAGGCCAATGAAAAGCGACAAATCTTCCTTTGCCTGGCAAAGGAATGTTGAAGAGAAGACGTGTATGTATCTTGGACATATGTGATATTGTGGCTACTGCTCGAATCTTCTTCCATGTCCTGTCCATGCTATTCCATTCAGGCCTTCTGGATGGAATGGGGAGAGAGGCAGCAAAATCCCAGGCCTGGAATCAGACATACATCATTGGCCTGGTGACTCCACTATTGATTTGCTCCCAAAGAGCCATTTTAAGAAGATACAAACTCAGAACCTGAAAATAACGTGGTCATTATCAGGATAAGGTATCTATCTCAACCAGGATTTAAGCAGCATCTTGCTTCGAAGTCTCTACCTGCCCTGCACCCATGGAAGTTGCCACTTCCCCTTAGTCTTCCAACAACAAAAAAAATTTTGGAAGAAACAGGCACAGACAGCAAGGGGCCTGGAGGGTTGGATTTTTTTTTCTATTTCTGCCATTTAGTAGCTCTATTATTGTTGTTTCTTAACCTCGCTGCACCTCAGTTTTCTGTCTACAAATTAAGTATGACATCTGCCACCAACCCACCCCAGGGATGTCATAGGATTAATGAGCTGGCTGTCAGGCCCAGGGCCTGCTGAATGAGGCCACTTCCTGAGAGACTCCAGCTGCAGGGGCAGTGGGGAGAAGGGCAGGTAGGCGGTTTCCATCCGAACCTCCCAACCTGGGTTTCAGTTACCTGGTGAGAATTTTTCAGTGTTGAGTAGACACTCCGGAGATGCGTTTTCTCAGCGAAACCTCAAAACAGAATCTTGACCCCATGTGTTAGTAGGAACCTGAGGGTCTTTAACCTTGAGAAATGACTAGAAACAGATTGGCAAATGCTTTCACCTTCTGAAAAAGGTCCCTTAATGCCCCATCTGAAGCTGCCACACCACTGCTGCCAGCTTCCTTTCAGAGGCAGCTGCACCCACGGAGACCCTCACTCTGTATAGCTAGATCCCTAGTATCTGTGTTGAGGCAAATAATTATGACTGACTGAGGATAATAGCTCCCTGGGTTCCATTAGGTTCAACTTTAACTCCTTCTCCCAGTCCTTCCCTGGTTAGATTAAACCCTTAGGGCACATGGACCTACCAATAAAAAGAAGCACCAGGCAGCAGGATATCAGAAGTGTAGCTCTCTCCCGAGGAAAAGGGCTAATTGCCTAACAGCAGGTGTAGCGCCTTCATCGGGGTAGATCTGTAACCAGAAGGGAGAGTTACTCAAAGTTTAGTTAGGCAGTTTTCTTCCTGCCTCTGTGGGTCCTAGGCCCAGCATTTCATTATAAACAGGCTTATCTGCTTTTCATAATGACTTTGTCACCTGCCACACAGGTGAGGCATCCAACACAGAAGTGGACAGATATTCCTGACGGTCAAAATGATTCAGGAATCAGATTTTCCCACAATGAACACTGAAGTTCAAAAAAAACAACACTAATGAGAGAAGAGAACCAAAACAAAGTCTTAGACTATAAAAACAAAATAGTGGTTACCAGATGGGAAAGGGGGAGGCAGTGAGGGTTCACTTGGGTAAAGGGGGTCGATTGTATGGTGAAGGATGGAAACTAGAGTTTTGTTGGTAAACATAATGTAGTAGATACAGAGGTTGATTTATAAAGCGAAATACCTCAAACCTATATAATGTTATAAACCAATGTTATTTCTATAAAATCTTTTTTAAAAGTACCCTGAAGTTCAAGTCAGATGAGTGACTGTCCCTTTTTGACTTGGACCACAGGATATCACCAAACTGTTCCATATGACAATTTCCCCTAGGTTACTGAGGGCAATAAATCCTGCCCCATCACAAGATGAAGTGAACCGATACCCAAGAAACACTATATAATTATTTTTAAAATGACAAAATTCCCTAACTTGGAAATAGAAGGAAAGGGAAAACGCTTTATCCAAATTTGTCAGACATCCTTAATGTAAAATGTATACTGAAGTGGTAACAGTGACCCATTTCTTTTTATTTTATTTTTTATTTTTTTTGCAGTGACCCATTTCAGTCAAGTCTATCCTCATTTACTTCTCAGCCCTTTATCCTGTAAGTAGCCCTTGGGACCACATCAATTCTACCAATTCTTTTTTTTTAAAATATTTTATTTATTTATTTATTTATTTATTTTTGCGTAGAAGAGCTGGGATGTAAGCCAGAGGTGCCAGGGGTGAGAGGATTCATCAGAGACATTCTTTTACAGGAAGACAGCTGAGATTTCCTTCTCCAATTTATTTGTTTCTCAGCCGTGACTCACATCTGAGCACGCTCCAGTGTCTCTATGGCCTGTGGTAGAGGACCCAGGGTGCTTTGGTGGTGGGAGCGATGTGGGGGAAACATTCCTCTGAAGAGCTGCGAAACTGTACTCCTAAATCATACCATGTTCTAAATCAGTGTTATCTGAAGAAAAAAAAAATACAAGATTTTTGTGTATACTCCATATATGGTCTGATGCGTACAGAGTACAATGAGATTATCGCTCTCTTGTTATACATGGTGCATTTCTTTAATCGCAGCAGAAATGGACTTGTTAGTTCCATTTGCTAAAATCTCATCTGCCTTTCCAAATCATTCCTCACCTGTAGTTGTGCAGTTTGTGGGGGTCAGATAAAAGTTGTAACATTTAGAACCTAATGCCAGACTCGTGTTCTAATTCATTATAATGACAAAAAGAAACTGTCACTTAAAATGTGAGCTCAGGCCGCACCTCCTCGGCCTTGTAAATGCAAGTGCCACCTCGCATTGCACCTGCTTTGCGTTTGTTTATCCCGCCCCTTTAGCTGAGCCTGTTTACAAAGCCCCGCCCCCAGAACGGCCCTAGTCCCGCCCACGGCTCCATAAGCCCCGCCCACTCTCAGCCCGGGGTGGGGGAGACTGGAGCGGCCGCTGATTGGCTGGCCCGGGCGCAGCTTGATGGCGTGGGGCTGGCCGGCGGCGGTCCCGGCGGCGGCGCCCGGGAGAAGGCCGCCTGCTTGAGCGGGCCGGTGCCCGAGCGTACTGGAGCGGGACTCGGAGGCGCGAGCCCTCCTTCCACTTCCCCATGAGTTTCCTGATTGACTCCAGCATCATGATCACCTCCCAGGTGAGCCGCTGCATCCGGCCCGGGCCTCTGTCCGCGTCCCGTCCCCGATGCGTCCTTCCGGGACTCGGAGCTGCAGCCTGGCGGGGCTCTCGCCCTCCGGCCCGCGGCCTGCGCCCGCCTCATTCAGACCCGAGGTCGGGAGGCGGTGGGCTTGCCTCGCCCGGGGCCGCACGCCCTCTCCTGAGCGGCCCCGGGCGGCCCGCGTCCCGACCCGGCCTCCACCCCTCGCGGCCGCGTCCCCTTCGGGAGGGCCCGGGGGCCTCAGCGCTAGGACCCCGCGCCTGGAGCACCCCGGCCTCCTGGACTGCGCCGCTGACCACCGCTCCGGGAAAGGCGGTTCCGGGCGCCCAGTGCGCGCTGCGCTAATCGGGACTGGCTTCTGGGGACACGTGGGGGCTTCGCGTCTAGTTGTCAAATCCTGAATCCGGGTGCGGAGGCGTTAGTCGCTGTCACTAAAGAGATCTTCAAAATCTAAGGTTCATTTTGTACACTCACACCTCGTTCTTAACCCTCCGTGTGCTGCCCGTGCTCTTCGAACCTTCCTTTCTTCCCAAATGACCAGCTTCATTCATTCGTGCTGTCAACAGATCTCTATCAACCATGGTGTAAAACTGAGTACAAAGCATAAGAGGCCGACCGTCCCGGCTTTATAGAAGCTTCGTCCAGAGAGACTCTCCCTTTGCCATGTCATTTGTTGAGTTCCTCTATTATTTTCATAGCATTCCTCATTGCACTGATATCACTTACGTGTTTATGAATTTATTTTTCGATAGCCTATCTTGTTCATAGCTGTATCCCCCCCCTCTTCAAGTGCAAGCATGAAATATTAGCTGGACAGCTGTTAATATTAGCAGAAGTTCAGACTACTTAATATTGAGCTCCTCTCCCCCTGCCCCCTTCAGGGGGGTCTAAAGTGAACTAAATCTGCAGAAGACACTTAAGTGTAAGTAATGGCTGGAGAACTCGGGACTTCATTCTCCACTAGGCTTGGTCTCTGTTCCACTCTGTCACTCACACTTACACAGGGGTTGTTCCCCAGCCTACACCCCAGTTCTTGTTTGCATAAATAAATAAATATAAAAAAAAACAATAAGTCACCATGCCAAAATGTAATTAACCCCATTTCAGAGTCAGCCAGTCTTTATCACGATAAAGTGAACAAAACATTATAAAATTTTCTGAAAAGTACACTAAATCTTTGCTTTCTGATCCAATTTTCATTTTGCTTCATCCTTTGGCTTCTGTCTTTAGAACAGAACATTCATTGTCCCTGGCTCTTGAAAAAATTTATATTACGACTTTTTAAAAATATGAATCAACACCCGAATAATATTTTCAGTTATTTTATGTACCATTGTTTTCATGATTATTTGTAGTTTTTATTGGCTACATAATATTCACATATATTGATGTCCATACAGAATCTGGGCGTGTAATTAGTTACCTTGCTTAAAACTTTTCTAAGACTTCAAAAAAAATAATGCAATTTAAGAAAACTCAAGAAAAATAATATTATTTGAGAACCTTTTTTCCACTCACTCAAAAGGAAAATAAGAATGTCAGTGAGGAAATTGTCACTGCACCATGATTTTTAACATGGATATAATTGATTGATAAGTTGAACCAGGAAAATGACTTTCTAATCTTTTATGCCTTTCAATCAAATAACACTTTAATTTCCACCCCTGAATTCATATGCCGTATTAATTTTATTCTCAAAACCTTCTCCTTACAAATGCAAAACCAAGACCCAAAGAATCTTGTGTGTGGAATGTTCTCTGTCCAGATATTTATGGGGCTACTTCATCATCATTTAGGTACTAGTAAAAATGTCAGAAAACTTTGCCTAACTCCCTACTCCCCAGTCAAGTAGCCCCCATTTCAGCCACCTTCTACTCATCTCCTTATTTTATTTTCAGCATCTGTCACCAATGTTTGAGGGCTTGTTAGGATATTTTCTCTCTGGTTCTTTGCTGTCTTTCCCAGCATCTAGACCAGTGACTGGCACATCGTGGAGGCTTAGTAAGCATTTATTTAATTTAAAAAGTAGCCCTCCAGTGTGGTGTGGTTTCCTTGGCAACGACACCACCTCTCCTTTTCCCTGTGTTTATGAACTGAAATATTTATTTGAAATTGAAATCTGAATCCGAGGTCATACATTGAAATCGATCAGCCTTAGGCCACACCTGACATAGGGTTGCTCATCATATGCCCCCGGATAGAGTTCAGACCCTCACTGTGATTTCTGGGGTCCTTTACCGACTCCCTGGCTTGCTCTTCTTCAGCTTTGGCTCTTGCCATTTCCTCACTCTGCTTTATACTTAGCTTTACTAAATTCCCCCTAACTCCTTAACCCGGCCATGCTGTTGTGCCTCTAGATTTACACGGTCACCTCTCTCTTTCACGTCTTTCCCCCATACCCCTCCGCCTCTTTCTCCTGGCAAGTTCCTATTCAACCTTCAGATCTTAGCGCGAATACTCAGGGGCCTCCCCAGTCAGGACTATAAGTCCCTGAACATGCTTCCTTAATACCCTTTGCTCACTGCTCTAATAATAGCCCTATCACATTGTTTTGTAATAACTTATCTTCTCCAGAGATTATCAACTCCTTAAGAACATTGTCTGCTCTCTTATCCACCACCCTCTACCTAGGGCCTGGCACATATTAGGCACTAATAAGTATTTAAGTGAGTAAAAGGGTAAATAAATAATCCAAGAAAGGGGTCTTTTCCCATCAGTTCTGTACTAACTTTGGCCAGAGACTATCTTTTCTCCCCCTAATCTGTAGCTAATTTTTAATTGAGGAGTCGTTTTTCTAAAAGCAGCTGTTATCTAACTCATGTTTTGAGCTTTCTATACAGTCAAAAGATTTATCAGTTCCAAAGTGCACATAAGTCCCAAGGTCAAGACTCTACTCTGCATAATTTTTAAAATATCAATTCCCTTTTTTAAATAAGTAGCTGTGCACTTTCCGTTTTTTATTTACGAAATATTTAAAATTGTTTTTTCCTTCTCTATGCTTCTTAAAGCTCTGTGATTAATCAAGGACGTAATGAATTCTCCAGTTACTGTTTTTCACATTCATTGTGTCTGCTTAAACTTTTTTATCAATATGGAAGGAGCCCACAATGAAATATTAAAGGTATATAGCTCTTTCTCTTTTTCTTTCCCTTCCCAGCCCCTCACATAGACTTCATTTTTGATTGTTTTCTTTTTCTTTTCTGAAGTCCCATTTCAGAGTGATCTTGGTGATAGTTATTATTTTCTTTTCTATCATCCGTGTCCACCAATCCCAGTCTAAATGCCCAACTGCAGTCATGTAAACATGACCTCTAAACTCGGGATTTAAATGCCTCCACTAGCAATGATTTAGAATGACCCAAGGGTCTCGTAGGTGCCCTCAGAGTATTTTCTCCTCTTCTGTTTGCTTCTTTCCTTTCTTCTTTGGTCTGGGTTTCTAGCCCACGTGCCTTTCACACCCTCTTGTTTCTTTAGCTACATACAAAAGTCCCCCCTTGGGTCACTGCTAAGAGTTTGTCTACTGCTAACTCAGGGCCCAAAGGCTACTGTAGAAAATCCCACAGTTGTGCAGACTGCGGAGCTGCGGTTCTGGGGACACCCTTGGCTCATTACCTGTTCGTCTTCTTGACCTTGATTTGCTCCGTTCCCCTCCTAATCCTTCACTTTCCTCAAAGCCCCTTTTCCATCATCACTTTTCTTATTCTCAGCAGATGACTTTGCCGCCTATTTTTCAACAAAATTGAGCCAAAAAGTGTGATCTCCTTCCTACACATAGGTAGGTAGAGGATTACTTAGTTATCTCTACAACTATTCTCGTGTCAGAAAAACCGCCCCTCTTCCTGTGTAAGGCCATTCTCTCCCCCTGCGCCGTTGGCTGTGGAGCAGCTTATTGTGAAGTGATGAAAAGCACAAGCTTTGGAGTCAGCCTCACAAGCCTCCCCTGAATCCTGATTCTGACACTTATCAGTGGATTAACTCTGTAAGCTTCAACTTTCTGTGAAATGAGGACTATCAAACCTAACACATCGGCGTTTTACGATTTACTGAGATCACAATGCCAAGTCCTCAGAGTGCCTGGCGTGTAGCAAATAGTCAGTCCATGCACTCCCTGCTTTTATGAAAGTTTGCTTTATACCACTTTTTACCAAAGGCCTTTTAGGGTAAATGAATTAATCAGGTTTGCTATGCCGGAGTGGCTATCACCTGCGGCCCCCATCGTGTTGGTGCAGAAGGCGCTTGGGAGCGGGCACCTGGAGTGTGGGTGTGTTCGCATGTGTAAGTGTGCACACCTGGCCCTGTAGGCCAGGCTGAAAGCAGCAGGACAGTGGCTAAGTGAGGATGAGCGGCGTGACTGCAGGAGAGGTGAGGCGGGGACGACTAGAGAGAGCACCAGAGAAAGCCAGGGAAAGCATAAAGACGGCTCGTGGGTGAGTCAGTGGTGGGTAACCTATGGGAAATACACAATCATGTAAAAGATAAAAATAAATTTAAAAAGAAAAAAGATTCTCGGGGCGCGGGGAGGCTCAGTTGCCTCCTGAGCCTCTTAGCACCCCTGCCCGGCACCCCAGCCTTGCCTGCCAGCCCTGCCTGCTGCCTGTTTGCCAGCAGACCTACACTGGTACCTCTTTTCATTAACTGAAAGAAATCCAAAGAGCCTTTTTGCTTTTATGACAGAGGGCAACAAGAGAAAATAGTGTCCGGTGTCTCTTTGCAGCCGCCGTTCCAGAGCCCCTGCCCTGGGGACGCTTTATGCGGACTGTCTCTCTGGTCCTTCCTGATTTCACTGAATGTCAGCCTTACTTTCGGCTTCATGTGTTAATTTTGGTATGATTTCGTAGGTTATTTGGGGGATCTGGAAACCATCAAAAATTTTCCCACGTAAATTAGCATTTCATCACTTTATGCCAGTTAGACTTGGGGAAGTTTCACGGAAACGTTCTGCTTTCAGACTGTACAGGGAGCTTGGGAAGGGCTGTGGCAGTAACAAGCTGGTTAATGGCGCGTGTGCTCATTCTTGGGCTCTGTCAGCGCCTCCTCGGGCGTTACTCCCTCACTCCTTTCTTCCCCTGGGTCTCTAGGCTGTCCCTGGGCCTTCGTTCTTCTCTCGGCACTGTGGGATGCTCTCGTTAGCCTCCTGCTCTCCCTGGAGTAACATGTTTATCGCACCCCACGCCATTCACCTGCAACCCACAGCGGCCGGCTTCCTGCCTCCATCTCACCGCTGAAACCATTTTTCTTAAGTTCACTGTAACCTCCAAGTTACCAAATCCTCTGAACATTTTTGGTCCTTGTTTTATTGTCCCAGTCGGCTTAATTTAATACTCCTTTACACGCTACCCCCTTGGGTTCAGGACCCCACTCTCCTGGTGTCTTTATATCTCTGACCACTCTGTCTTCCTCCTGGTTTCTTTCTGTTCCTACCACCTAGTCTTCTCTGTGTGTTCCCCTCCTCACTCTACATGCTATTCCGGCTGGTCTCCTGGGCTTCAGTGGTTTCACTCTTAGGTGTATCTCAGGTCTGTCTACATAAATTATCTTTTATTGAACTCTTTGCTGGATCTGTTGACTTGTGTGACCCTCTGGTGCTTAACGTGGTGGGCAAGGCCGTGGAAAAGGCCTGTAGCGGTGGTGCTGCCATTTCTCCCGCCCTCGGCCTCTGCGTGTTTCCCAGAGCATCGGAATGCGCTGCGCGGGGACAGAGCATGGGAGAGCACAAGCTCCGTGGCCCGGAGGAGCCACTGCTGGGAGGGCCCAAGGAAGGCTTTGCCATTTTCAGTGGAAAAGAAGCTGCGGTTACTAATTACCATGACTGTGTACTTTGCTTCTGCATTTGCTGCACCTGTCTTTATAATAAGACACCAGCTACTTAATAAGGACATTTTTAGTTCATGAGAGGATTATTTTAAGAAATGCAGTCTCTCTGAAAAGCCAAACTTTTGACCTCAACATACTAAATATCTTTGTAAATGAATCCTGACATGAATCCTGAATGGCTCTTCTCTAAAATATGAAAAAAAGATTAAATTAAAAAAGAAAAGTGAACTCATCTTCCACCATTCCAAACTTTTTCTTCCCCCAATATTCCTTTTATAATTTGGGTGGTCTTGTCAGCCTGTATTCCAGACTCCTCATTTTTCACCTCTCCTTGCTGCTCTTGCCTTCTAAGTAGTACTCAAATCTGTCGCCTCCTTTCCAGCCAGCAGTGTCTTAATTCATCCCTTTTTGTCTCTCCCTGGACCGCTGCAGTAACCCTCTATCATGGCTCTCTTTCTACAATGTTTCCACAGAGCCCGATGCCGCTCTATGAGAGCAAACCCCTGCCATGTCTTTTCCCAGGAAGTTGTTTTGGGGTTTTTTTTTTTTATTAATATATATTTTTATTGTTATTTATGTCTTTTACATTTTGTATTCCCCTTGGGTAGCCCATCACCAATTCACCCGTGATCCATCTCCATGGTCCCTTGTGTTCTTTTCTACTCCATCTTGTGCCCTTATCCTCCCCTCCACCCCCCACGATGAGTGTCTCTCTCCTATTTGGTTTCCTTATAGTTGTTTTGGGGTTTTTTTAAATACTTGCAAACAGGGGTCAAATGTAAGAAGCAAGTCCCAGATACATCTTTTACTGGCCAACTTTCTGTAATCTCGCCAGCTGTGTGTTGTAAGTAAAACATACAGCTAAAATTTTCCTCTGACTTAGAATATTCTAAAACATGAATAATTTTAAAGATTAAAGAGCGTTTCAGCCTCCCATTGTTGAGGGCTTTAGTGAGTAGCTCTGATGAGTGGACCTCGTCTTTGTCTCTTTAACATATTGTCGTCAGGTGGTCTGTGAAAAGTGTTTCTCACAACATGTGGGTCAACATTCTGTCTTCTTTCTCCTCCAGATACTTTTCTTTGGATTTGGGTGGCTTTTCTTCATGCGCCAACTGTTTAAGGACTATGAGGTGAGTAGTCATCATTTTGGTCATGCTCACGCTAGATGAACTTAGATTGTTTTAAAATAGGGCAAGAAAAATACCTACATTGAAGGAAAGATCATGTTCACATCAAAGACAGGAAGTTTTTCCATGAGTGCTGTGTAATTTTTAGAGAATATGATTAGGCTTGGTTTAGAAAGAACAAGGCAAGGGAAGTCATTTACAGCCCAAGGCAGGCATTAGAAACCCCACGCCTTAGCCATGTGAGTATATACACCCATAGCAGATGGGTATTCTCTGAGAGAAAATTCACAATGTCTCGGAAGCATCCCTACTCGAGTAGCTTCCCATGTCAGTTACCAATCATATATCCTGAGTTAATGCCAAAATTTTAAGTCAGTTCTGATTCTGATTCTTAAGCCTTGAATTTAGAAGCCACCACCAGCTTGACTGAATATTTCATAATTAATCTTCATTTGTTATAGACTACTTTAGGGTCATTGCTAAGGTGTCCATTAACCCTCCCCAGGAGTTTTGGTTTAATTTCTAGAGCCCCTTTATTCTAGAGATTTTCTTTAGCTCTGCTGTTGTGGCCCTGTTTCCAAAGACTTGAGACTTCATTCAAAATAAGTTCTCTGAATTTAACCTGCAGATTATCAGCGCGCTATTTCAGACGAGGAAATGACTTTTAGTCTATTTGGCTTTTAACAGGTGCGCCAGTATGTCGTGCAGGTGATCTTCTCTGTGACGTTCGCATTTTCCTGTACCATGTTTGAGCTCATCATCTTCGAAATCTTAGGCGTGCTAAATAGCAGGTGAGTAAGGGTGCCAACTAGCTCTGCCCTTGAAGAGACCGATGTTACTTTCTTTACAGCAGTCGACCTGCCTGGATCTGGACCCCATTGTTGAGAAAATCCAGTGTGCGGTTAGTGTAATCGTCGGGACTTCAATAATCACAAATCGGGTCTCTAGTCACTGTTCTCACAAAGATTGTGAAGTTGCAGGAGGAGCTGTCTGACCGTTTGCTCTGAAGCACTCATTGAGAATGAGATTTTGAATGCCTCAGTCCTAGACTTCATCCTAGAAGTTTTATTTTTCTCTGCTGCTCTCTGACTAAATCTTAATAACCGTCCTTCACATTGTTCTGCTGATGAAAAATTATCATCTGGAGTGATCAGAATTCCTCACAGGTAGCTAAAGAATTTTCTGAAGTCTGAACATCAGTTCTTAGTTGCCTTTGTTTCTTTCCCAGGGATGATCAGGTTTGATTGAACTTAGTGTTCTTTAAGACGTTTTTTATTTTTTTTTTTTAAAGATTTATTTATTTATGCATACAAGCTGGGGTACAGGCCAGAGGCATGGAGCGGCGAGAGGGTTCACCAGAGACAGAGTGGGGAGCAGAACAGGCAGATCAGAAATACACTGCTGAGGGGAGCAGCGGGCGAGGCAGGAGAGGTCTGCCGCACCATATGGGATTCCCCCCAGCCGGGCGTCGAACTCTCAGCGCGCTGCCGACAGCTCCACAGCGCAGCGCTCAACCGCTGCGCCACCAGGGAGGCCCTAAGACGTTTTTTAAAAGCAACCCCTGTGCCTCTCCAGGAAACAGACTTGTTAGCTTGTTAAACAGTGTAATGTATTTCTTGCCTGTTAGACTTGAGCTTGAGGTTTTTTAGGCCAATGTTTGTGTGTAGAGTACATCTGATATTCTATTAGACTTAAGTACCTCTTTTATCCTACATGGAAAAATCTTTTAAGAATAAAGTGATATGAGTATGAATGAAGTAAATGAATATGAATTCAGATTTTGACCCTAATCAGTGCTGAGCTAAGCCATGTAACTCTGTAGACCGCTAACATTTGGGGTTTATAAAGAGACTTCTCCAATTTCTCTTTTAATAATCAGAGTTGATAACTTTGGTTTCTTGATAGATAAATTAAGAAATTGCAGTATATTAAAACAGGGTCATGTTCTGCCTCTCCACTTTTAAACTTGTTATTTATCAGCCCACTTTGGGGGATGAGCTGGGCGCAGATCTGTAAGGAAAATGAAGTAACTCAGGCTCTTTTCCGCCTTCCTGCTGCTGGTCTCTGCGGCCGCACCCGGGGCCTTGCTTTCCTCCCAGGCTGCACAACCGCACGTGATACCGTGTCGCGGGAGCGCGCTTGGGAGGCCACGCGCGGGGCTTGCTCATCTGTGCTGTGAGCCCAGGCCAGAAAGCCAGAGCGCATGGGGCCTGTGCGGATAGAAACACAGAACCTGGGCCGAGAGCCAGACCTAGAGGAGCGCTAAAGAGGAAATTGAGAGCAGAGAGAGAAAAGAGAGGGCAGAGAGGGAGCCCAGAGATCACCGGGAGGGGGCCCAGTTGCTGCCCGCCTGCTGGTCTGCCTGTGAGTCCAGTCCCCTGAGTCAGCATTGAAGGGATGTTCGAAATACGGAAAGCTCTAAAATTCTCTTTCTGTCTGCCCGAGTCAGCAATGAACCTGCCCAGTCTGGGATAGTTGTACAACAAGATCAAGAATAGGCAAGTGTTATTTTGCCTAATAGTTATTAAATTGTATTGTCACAACCTGTAAGTTTCACTGCTATCTAAGCAGAGGTCAGCAGACTTTTTGTTATAAAGGGCCAAATAGTAAATATTTTAGGCTGTGTGGGCCATACTGTTTCCATCTTACCTACTCAACTCTGCCCTTATTGGGCAAAAGCAACTATAGGTACTGTGGCCCAATAAAACATGATGCCTGAAATCAGGTGGCTTGCAGGCCATAGTTTGCTGACTGCTCCTCGAAGCAGTGATGGAGAAGACTACGGCTCACACCCTCTAAAACCAAAAATACTGGTTCCTAATAATCCTATATAATAAGACACATCCCTCCGCTACTTTGATATGTGTTCCTTACAGTTTATCTTAAACAGTATAGGAAAAGCCACATTGCTAAAATCTGCTTCTTTGGGTGCTTTATGGGGAATTCGGGCTGTATGGGCTGAGATATGTCTTCAATTATACCTATATTTTTCATACGAAATTTTGGCCCTACTATATAACAAATATGAGCCTTAACCATCTATCTGTGCGTAGACTTCATTCATTCTTTTTTTGATTTATTTATTTATGCACACGAGTGTAGGCCAGAGATGCAGGAGGGGATTGGGGAGCAGGGAGAGGGGAGGAGAGGAGATTCACTAAAGACAGAGTGAGGAGCAGAACAGGTCTGCAGCGCCATTTGAGGGTCAGCTTGCTGGCCGGGATCGGACTCGAACTCGGGCAGCAGCGGCTGGCGATAGCTTCATAGCACTGAGACTTTAATCCCTGCACCACCAGGGAGGCCCTGCATTCAGAATAGTTTTTAAAGGAGAGCCTTGTCCTTGATGAAGAGTATTCTTTTGACTCAGCTCTGAGCAGAAGTAGTATGGCCTTTTATTCAACTATGTAATCTTGTTAGGGTCCTTAATTTTCTCAAGAGAATGTTACTTTACTGTCCACTTAAAAGACAGTTAAAATACATGGTTCACTTTTAATTGGCAAATGGATTCCACTTGTCATTTCAAACACACTGCCTCCCAGTATCTCTCACAGTTTAGCTGAAATCGTAAGTATGATGGCCTGGAGGATGGAATTCTTATTTGTTTCTCTAGTTGTTCCTAACTGCGTTAATCCAGACGAACAAGAGCTGTCAGTTTATCTACACTTAATGGTGTTGGCTCCCTGTAGGGCAGTCTTTCCTGAGGAGCCTTTGTCTGTTTCCTACCATATGTGCCAGGCGAGAAGCAGGGAGAGACGGCCCCCTGAAACTTGCTGGTGTTTCTCTAGGAAGGATGTGCTTGAGGACATGTTAATTGCCTCCACATTTTCTTCTTTATGAAATCTTTCGAGAAATTTCATTATGATCTTGGTAATAGTTCAGCAATAAGAAATCAGTAGTGGGCCCCCGTGGTGGCGCAGTGGTTAAGCACTGCGCTATGGAGCTGTCGGCAGTGGCGACACGAGTTTGACACCCAGCTGGGGAGATTCCCACATGGCGCAGCAGACCTCTCCTGCCTCGCCGCTGCTCCCCTCAGCAGTGTATCTGTCACTCCACTTGTTCTGCTCCCCACTCTGTCTCTGGTGACTCCTCTCACCACCCCACACCTCTGGCCTATACCTCAGCTTGTATGCACAAATAAATAAATCATTAAATAAAAAAAAAGAAAAAGACAGAAAAAGAAAAACATGTCCACACCAAAACTTGGGCACACGTTTATAGCACTGCTATTTATACCAACTAAAAAGTGATGCCCTCCCCCAAATGTCCATCAGTTAATGAATGGATAAACAAATGCAGTATGTCCATATGATGAAATGAATATTACTCACCCATAAAAAAGCAGTGGCGTGTTGATAGATGCAGCAACATCGATGCACCTCGAAAACATGCTCCATGAGAGAAGCCAGTCACAAAAGACCCTGTGTTCTGTTATTCCATCTGTATGAGGTGTCCAGAACAGACGAGCTGTGGAGAGGGAGGGACATTGGTGGTTTCTAGAGCTGGGAGGAAAGTGGAGTGCCACTCACGGCTACAGGGCGTTGTTCTGGGGGGGAAATGTTCTAAGACAGAGCATGGTGATGGACACACACTAAAACCATTGAATGGTGCACTTTAAGTGGGTGGATTATATTTCCATAAAATTGTTATTAAAAATCCTAACTGTGGGGCCTCCCCGGTGGCGCAGCGGTTGAGCGCTGCGCTGTGGAGCTGTCGGCAGCGGCGACGCGAGTTCGACGCCCGGCTGGGGAGAGTCCCACATGGCGCAGCAGACCTCTCCTGCCTCGCCCGCTGCTCCCCTCAGCAGTGTATTTCTGATCTGCCTGTTCTGCTCCCCACTCTGTCTCTGGTGAGGCCTCTCGCCGCTCCACACCTCTGGCCTGTACCCCAGCTGTATGTATAAATAAATAAATCTTTAAAAAAAAAAAATCCTAACTGTATCTTAGTAAATACAATATATTTTCTACGTAGTGGCAAAAGTAGCCAGGCATATCAATGTTTAATTATATCAAGTCTATGAAAGAAGCATTTCTTTATGGCACGCATTTACTATTCACACTTTCTTATGCTGGAGTGAGTTTTGCTGGGTGAGTGAGACAACAGTCGTTCTGCCAGTAACGGTGTATGTTGATACGGACGTTCTCATACATTGCTTACGCGTGCAAGCAACATTCTCGTTTTGGTAAGTGAAATTCTCAGGAGATCAAGGTGAACATAGATGCCTTTCAGAACTTTGTGTTTTTTAATCTCCATCGCACCATAGTATATATTCAGTGTTGAGTTCAAAAAGCAAGAAACCTTTGGAAGACTAAAGAGAACGCAAAGTGCTGCCTGCTTCGCGCCTGGTGTGACCTGTGCTGTGTATTTCAGCTCCCGCTATTTCCACTGGAAAATGAACCTGTGTGTGATTCTGCTCATGCTGGTCTTCATGGTGCCTTTTTACATCGGCTACTTCGTTGTGAGCAACATCCAGCTCCGTGAGTGCTTCACCCTCCCTGCAGGCGCGCAGAGTAAGAGGCGTATTAGAGATCAGGACTCTGGGGAGCTTCCTTTCTCCGTTATTTCCAGTAGCTGCTCTTGCTTGGGGGCCTCTCACACAAAACATCCTAAAGAGGTGCGCATAAAGGGGTGTAGAATAAAGGATTAGGCTATTGTCTGGCCCTGGCTTTATTTCTGTTTCTGCTATAATGTCTCAGTTAACTCAACCCACATCTTAATTTCAGCCTAATGATAGTTTGTTTATAGTATGGTAAGGATGCATTCTCTGGAAATTGTGTTGTTCCATCACTCATTTCCCAAACGAGCAAGCCAGCCGGGCAGTAATTCCGTGATCCCGGACCTTCCGGCAGAGCGACCTCTTGGACCCGCGCCGTGTGAGCTTACGCTCTCGTCATCTCTTCCTCAGTGCGCAAACAGCGGCTGCTTTTTTCCTGTCTCGTATGGTTGACCTTTATGTATTTCTTCTGGAAAATCGGAGATCCATTTCCCATTCTCAGCCCTAAACATGGTGAGTATATATGTAGTAGTAATTTTCTAGTTCTGAAAAAAATAAAATTGTTCTTTTAAACTTCTGGTGTGGGGAACGTAGTAAGTGATTTCTCTAAAAAAAAAATGTCTGGTTTTGAAACAAATTTTCATCATCATAGGAGATGTCAATGCCAGGGTTGGAACAGACTTCTTGCATTTTAAAGCGTTTTGATCTTACGTTAGTGAATAAACTTCGAGAGGGAGGAGTAGAGGAAGTCATCTGTAACTTAAATTTCCTGATATTATATGCAGACTTGTGGGGGTCTGTTTGTGTGTGCATTTGGAGATGAGGTACCCATAGCGTATATCAGATTCCCAAAGGGGTCTGTGACCCAAAAGGTAAATGACCTCTGGTCAACTGATCATAGAGATTGTCTTTATCAAGGGTATATATTTTGGGGAAGAGTAGTAAATAAAGAAAAACTTCCTAGGCATCAGTTTCCTCACACACAAAAAATTTAAGTGCAAAAATAGGTCATGGACAGAGCCCTAAATTCCGTGCTAAAAACAATGACCAAAAATCCCCTAGCAAGTTCTTGTATTTTGGAACTAACTATATGCTTCTATCTGTAATAGAGTGGTGTATTGTAGTGCAAATTGTCACCTATTATTTATACTTTGCCAGCAGGTTGACTTTCCTAATTTTTTTGCCAAAGCTTTTGCTAAGAGTATATTGCCTTGTTAGAGTTCACAATACCTTGGATAAAGTGTTATTGATAATCATTGCTATAACTTATTATTACCATCACCCAATAAAATCAGACGATTCTGGAAGCTTATGGGCTAGGGAGAAAATTAGTAAACTTCCCTGCATATAGAAAATCTACACCTATGGAATTATATATTAACATATTTAACATGCTGTGGGCTACACGTCGTGTATCACTGTAGATTAAACTCTGGCTAGGGCCAGCCATCGTCTGCGGTGGTTTACCTCGTCGTAAACATGTCTCCTTCGGCCCTGGAAGGTGGGCGCGGCCACTCCCAGGCAGCTCTTCCTGCTCACTCCTGTCTGCAAGCATCTTCTCTCCTCTCCTTGTTTTACATAATAACCTGCCCTTTTGGATATTTAAAAAAGAAAGCGCTAATGTGTGTGGTGTTCCCAGGGGTCCTGTCCATAGAGCAGCTCATCAGCCGGGTCGGCGTGATCGGAGTAACGCTCATGGCGCTCCTTTCCGGCTTTGGTGCCGTCAACTGCCCGTACACGTACATGTCCTACTTCCTCAGGTACAGAGAGCCGTGGCACCTCCTTTTCCCCCTTACTTCTTCTTTTCTTTTTAATGGTGAGGTCTTTTTTTTTTTAAGATTTATTTATTTATGCATATAAGCTGGGGTGCAGGCCAGAAGCATGGGGCGGTGAGGGGGTTCACCAGAGACAGAGTGGGGAGCAGAACAGGCAGATCAATGAAAATACACCGCTGAGGGGAGCAGCAGGCCAGGCAGGAGAGGTCTGCCGCGCCATGTGGGAATCTCCCTGGCCGGGCATCGAACTGCCGTCGCTGCTGCCAGCAGCTCCACAGCCCAGCACTTAACCGCTATGCCTCCAGGGAGGCCCTCCCCCATTACTTCTTAAATGCATGCCACGGCACCTCCCTCGTGGACAGTTAAATATGGTCTGCTCCTCAGCCTTTTGGCTAAGATCAAGCGCAGACTCTTTCAGTTTTATAGTTAGGTCTGAAATCCACGACGCTGCCTTTTTATTCTCGTCCTCTTTCCTTATGGGCATTGACTGGGAATCTTTATGAGTAAGTCTTATCACCTATATTGCTTGCCCCTTTTATTTTGTTTATTTTTAAAGTGGCAATTTCAATCTGGCCCTCTCCACCCACCCCCTCATCCCCACATTTTCAAGGCACATTTCTAATGGCTAGCTGTGTGAACTAATCCCAACTTCAGTATATCAGGTCCTCCCGAAGGTAAAGCAGCAGGAGACAATGCCAGATTCAAGGTACATGTTCATGTGCCCCCTAAATGCCACTGGATCAAAGCTAGAAAGGATATAAGAGAGTAGAGAACCCTCCGCTGCCTTGCAATCCCAAAGATCAGCTATTAAAAAATCACAGCAAAAGCATTTTTCTTATGATAGTCATTATTTTCTAGAAAAAGATCCTTCAGTTATAGGGTAGCCGTTGAGGTTTATGTGTTTCTTCAGCTGCTTTATATTATGCCCAAGGATGTGACCCCAAAACATTACTGATAGTTTTCATGTATTTCAGGAATGTGACTGACACAGACATTTTAGCCCTGGAACGGCGACTACTCCAAACCATTGACATGATCATAAGCAAAAAGAAAAGGTAAGATACCAGCACATTAAAACACTTGTACTCTTAGAATGTCTCCAAAAAATCTATGATTGGTGCTGTCTGGGAATGTCATCTTATCCGTTTTTATTGTAAGTTAAGGTACCATCAAAGAATTAGTGTCTAGTGTGAAAGAAAAGTTTCACATTCAGCTTTATTTCCTCACTGTAGCTCAATTCTCTCGGTGTAAACCGTTAGGCTAGCTTTTGTATTTGAAGGTCTTCTACACTGGATGCTTTCAACTCTGTTGTTCTGCATTTTTACAAACTTCTTCATGCCTAGCTTTGATCTTTTCAACTTCCTTTTCTCCAACTACTTTTAAAAATCCTTCAAATTGGCAAGCCATTGTTATTTTTATTACTTAAAAAGTCCTTTTAAATGTGTGTTTTCAAAGTGACATTTCTAGAATCTGTATCACAGTGGGAGAAAGCACAGACTCTGGACTCAAGACTTCTGAATTTGAATCCTGGCCTCCGGCTTGTAGTGTGGCCTCGAGCTAGGTGATTTATCTCCTTGTGCCTCACCTATAAGATGGAAATAGGAACAGTGAATTGAAAAGGACAGCTTTTAGGATAGTGAACTGTACACAACTAAGGAAACTGTTGAACTTATTAATAATCCCAAGAGGACAGTCATTACTTTAATGCTTTGCCTTTGTTATTTCATGTTTTCACTCAATAATTATAGCCTGTTTATGCCAGGCACTGTACTAGATGCTGGAGGTGGAACGGTGAGCAAGGCGATCGGCCCCTACCTTCATGAAGCTTACTAGCCTCCTGCCTTCATCCGCGTCATTATTACATAGAATGTAAATGTAATGCAGAGTCTTTAATTGCATGAGGTGATTTTGTATTTCATGTCTCTTCCTTCGACACTTTTCTACAGTAAGAAGTCTTAATGATGAGATAACAAGACAGCAGATTGATAGAGGCCCAAATTCACCAGCCATATATTTGTCTCCATTTCTATACAGATTTGTTAGGTTATTAAAAGTATACACACATGTGTATACGTCTATTTACTTTTGCGTTTTGTTTGCATTCATTATATATAGTTTACCTTACATAAATGAATGTGAATGCAGATTTTTAAAATACAGCAATATGAGTTGAGCCACATCACTTAATATTGAAAGATACTTATATAGGAACAGTCCAGTTTTGATTCCAAGATCATTTTCTCTTTTGCTACATTTCTTTACTCACATGAAGAGAGGAATATATTCATGACTCATGTCAAGGGTAGGTATGTACTTTTAAGCCATTTCACTACTAGTCCTGCTAGTCCTGGTTTCGTCAGGCTCTGGGGTGCTTGAGGCCCTGCGGTTGCTCTTACCTGAGTGACTCTCAGAAGATTTATCCTCTCAACCTGACCGAATTATCCGGTCTTCTGTGTGAACGAGCAGGGCCGATAGGACAGATGGACGCCTACTTAGGGCTTTAGGATTCATGCAGTGCTTTTACTGTTTACCAACATATAGAACAGCTGTTCTTACAAACACTCATACTTGCGGAGTAGTAGGGACTAGATAACCATCTTTAGATTTAACAGTAGAGGGCTGTAGTGAGATGACATGCAAGAAAAATAGCATCTGTTACGTACAAATAAGTTCATGGGCAGGGAAGTTCCGTCTTCTCACTCGGAACACTGCATGGAAGACGAGGTCTGTGGTATTTGTAACTCATTCGTCAGAAGCCTAGTTCAGGAAATATGAGTTTGCACAGTCAAAGCCTTTCAGCTTTCAGGTTGAGAGGGTGAAGAGACCTATTATTTTGTTTGCTTTGTTGGCTTAGATATGAAAACTTTTGTCATGGTTATCTATGATTACTGAAATGCAGTGTCTGTTCACAGACATTATTTAGTACAATTTTGAAATTGTGGTTTTGTGAAAGATCAAAAATACAGCTTCGCAGCTGTATCATGGTACAATGAAAAGAACTTACATTAGGCAGTCACTTTACTATAAACTTATTAAGCTATTTTCAGCAAATTCCTCATTTTTTAAATGAAGGGTTGACTACAGGGTCTGGAAGAGCCCTTTCAACCCACGAATTCTGATTTATGATTTTCACACAACTTGTACCTTTTTTTTTTTTTAAGCCAGAGTACTATACGTGTAAAAGTTAAATGCAGTCTATTACTGTGAGGAAAATAGCTTAATCCCTGCCCCTTGGTTGGGTTTTCTTTTTGCTCTTTTTTGAAATTATAAAGGGATAGAGGGGAAAAATAGATTCATTGGTTGAATTTCCGTCCCAGCCACGGCAGCTCTCAAATTTGATTAGATTAGCGGGTGTGCTGGCCTCTGACCAGGTGCGCTGCCTCAACTGTGTGCAAGTTGGACATTTAACTTGAATGACAGTAAAAGCTCTAGTGACTCCAGGTATCAGGTGTAGAACTCAGGATGACAAAACGTTCAGAAATTTAGGAGTGATCCCCAGAAATAAAGGAGCTGTGTGCAGAGAGGTTAAGCCCTAACATCTGACTCTAAAATTTGTCAGAATCTACCCAGAAACTAACCGACCCAGGCCCAGGTCAGAAGATTACCAGAGAGTCAGGCTGAAAGGCGGGGCCCAGAAGCTGAGCGGAGACATAAGTTACTGCACCCTGTAAATATAGCAGCGCTCACAGTTTGAGTCCAGGGAGTTAACTGCCCACTCTAACAACAGCAAAAATCTTCAATAAACCAAAGCGGGTTCCAAAGTCACTGCAACATAATATCTACAGTGCCGCACTTTCAACCAAAACTTGCTGGGTATATAGTGAAACAGGATCAGGAGATTCATGTGCAAGACAAAAGCAATCAGTAGACATTTAACTCCAAGTTGTCCCAGATAACATTGAGCAAACAGACCTGAAAGCAGCACTGTAAGTAATAAGTGCAAAGAAATGAAGAAGCATGCTTTAATAAATAAGGAACACCAAAAAAAGGGGGTGGGGGAACTATTTTTAAAAAAGAAAACAAAAGAAATTTAAAACTACAGCAACTGAAATGAAAAATTTACTAAGTAGGCTTAGCAGAATTGAAATGGCAGAAGAATCTGTGAACTTGAAGATAGATCAGTAGAAATTATTCAATTTGAAGAATAGAAATAAAAGATTGAAGAAAAATGAATAAAATCTCAGAATGAGACAATATCAAACAGTCTAACATACTTGTAATTGGAGTTTTAGAAGAAAGGGGCACAAACATATTTGAAGAAATAATGGACCAGCACTCTCAAATTTAGCAGAAAACATTAACTTACAGATAAAAGAAGCTTTGGGAATCCCAAGGAAGATAAAACTACACATAAGTTCATATAGTGAAACTGCTAAAAGACAAAGTCTTAAAAGCAGCAAACCATTCCCCAAAAATGAAATACTCAGGTGTACGTCTAACAAAATATATCTAGCACTTATATGCCAAAAACTACCAAGTACTCTAAAAGAACTGACAGAAAATCTAAATGGAGAGACATACCATGTTCACAGAGTGGAAGATAGAACCTCGTAAAGATGTTAATTCTCTCCACAGTAGTATACAATGGAATTCATTTCTAAATCCCAGCACCTTTTTTTTTTAAATAGGCACAAAATTATTCTCAGATTTATTTATTTTTTAAAAGATTTATTTATTTATGCATACAAGCTGGGGTACAGGCCAGACGCGTGGGGTGGTGAGAGGGTTCACCAGAGACAGAGTGGGGAGCAACACAGGCAGATGGACAGAAACACACTGCTGAGGAGAGCAGCGGGCAAGGCAGGAGAGGTCTGCCGCGCCACGTGGGAATCTCCCCGGCCGGGCGTCGAACTCAGCTCCACAGCGCAGCGCTTAACTGCTGCACCACCAGGGCGGCCCTATTCTCAGATTTATGTGGAAAAGTAAAATAATCTTGAAAAAGAATAAAATGAAAAAGAAAAAAATCAGTCGATCTGATTTCAAACTTACTATCCAGCTGTAGTAGTCAGGACTGTGTGTTATTAGTAGAGGCAGAGAAAATAGACCAATGGAACAGAACAGAGAACTCAGAATAGACTGACACAAAAGGCCCCAGCCTTTTTTCACAAAGATACAAAGCAGCTCAGTGGCAGGAAGCTAGCCTTTTCAGCAAACGATGCCTGACAACAAACACATAGGTTTGGGGTTGTTTTGTCTTTTTCGTAACTAGTTTTTACAGTGCGGTAACACTAGTTAACAACAATATGATTTAGAGGAACAGGCTCACACCTCTTCCGCTGAATGTGAGCCTCCAAGTACCTAGTCCTCCACCACAGGCCACCTCTTCCCCCCGCCAGCAGCCTCAATTCTGCAGTCATATTTCTGGGGTTTACTCTTGTCTTGTCCTTGTGTTATTTCTTTATGTGCTACGTGTTAGTGAAACCACCGATATTTGTCCTCCTCCTCCTAACTCGTTTCTCTCAGCATAATCCTCCCAGGCCATCCATTTTGTCACAAATGACAGAGAAAGGAAAACTTCTATTCACACAAAGGCCTGGAAACTAAGGCTTACAGCAGTCTTATTCAAGGTAACAAAAAAATGGAAATACCCCAGATATCCTTTGGTAGATGAAGGGTCAAACTGTGATGAATCCATACCACAGGACACTGCTCAGTAACAATGGGGATGGCCATGGCTAGATGCAGCAGCCTGGGTGAATCTCCAGAAAATTATGCTGAGTAAAAAAAACCCAGTCTTCACAAAGGTACATACTGGATAATTCTATTTATGTGATATTTTGAAATGACAAAATGGAAATGGAAAACAGACTCAGTGTTGCCAGGTGTGAAGGGTGGAGGTGGGAGGGTAGGGGGGCCGTGCAGGAGACCGAGGGGTCCCGTGGGCATGGAAATGTCCTGTGACTTGTCAGTCCCCAGCTGTGAGGCTGCGCTGTGCACTTACCAGATGTTTCCACCAGGGGAAACCGAGTAAAGAGCATGTAGGATCTCTGTGGTTTGGGGTTTTTTTGTCTTACAACCACATGTGAATCTACCAATGCTCAAGATAAAATGTTTAATTGAAAGGGAAGTGAAGCTGTGACTCCCACCAGAGGTGGTGGGGGCTGAGACGTAGGCGCACGAACGTCTGGGCTGCGGCCTTCAGCCTCTTCACTTGCAAGCCACCCCCGGCCCTCAGTCAAGTGTCTGTCTCCAGACTGTAGGTTTTTAAAAGACATTCGGTTAGCAATGAATAGATAATTTCTTGTTCTAGACTATTACTATAAAAAGAGACAATAGTGATAATGATCTTGGTGGTGGCGGATGATGATAGAACAGTTCAGTAAAGTCAGATGTCTCTACAGTACCTCATTTTTATTCCTTTTTATCACACTGCTGGAAGTTTGATATTGTTACCTTTTTCTTTTTAAAATGCTTATTTTTCACCTGTAACTTATTTGATAATGGCAAGATTGGTGACATAATGAAGGTAAAAGTGAGTTGTTTCAAACAAGGCCTCGCTGGTCTGTGTGCAGCAAACTTGCACCACTTCTAGCAATTAATTATACCTTTCCCTATTTGGGGGTCACAACACAAGCTCAGTCACTTTACAGTTCACCCAGCCCCACCCACAGCCAGACGTGGTGTTTGCTGCACAGCAGATATTGAGACTGTGGAGGCAGGTTCTGTCCCCCGCTGCCCGCTTCTCTAGCCCAGCCTGGTGAGGCGAAGCGAGCTTTTGAATGAGTGGGATAAGGCCTCTTCCTTTTTGTATGCTTGTTCCAACTTCCCCAACTGTGAGGAAAGGAAAACTGGGGGTGCTGAGTCTCGCCAAGTCAGCGTCCTGGTTGGCATTTTCATCTGCTACGAACACGCAGTTCTGGTGCGCAGAAGCGAGCGGGAACTGGGGCCAGGGTCTGCTCGCTCAGTACCCCGGCCGGCCCTTTTGAGGAGGAAGCAGTAGGTCGATGTGGCCAACACGCCTGACGCTCCACTGTTAGTACCATTTTAGCCGATGACTGAAGGAATCAGGGTCCCAGGCCGGGGAGCTCATAGGACACCTGGAGTGAGGGCCTTCTGTCTACCCAGACCATGCGAGGAAAAGCCTCAGCTGGGCTCCCCTTCCAGAAAAGATTTTTCTCACACACACAAAAGTTATCCTCACGAAAGGGCAACTTCTCCATTTTCCAGAGATTTGCTTGTATCTAGTATTTTTTAATCAGACCCAAATAATCCTTATGAGAAAGAGGCATATTTTGGAGCGGCAGCTCGTGCTGCCTTTCACACACCAGAGCCCGGAAGGCGGCGCCTTGCTCTCTCGAGGGCCCTGCTCGTTTCTGTTCAGCCGCTAGGAACACGGAAATGTGTGTAATTGTGTGCTAGCTTTTGTTTGGACATATTTTTAAAGCAGTTGTCTAAATACTAGAGGCCTAATTCAGATCCTAAGGTGGGATTTGTTCAATTTTGGAAAAACTGCTGCTCTGGTTTCAAAGTGTGCACGTGACCATCAGCACTGAAGAGGCGCTCTTGTTCCTCACTCTCCGGCGATTGGTGGGGTCATCTTTTTCGCGCAGTAGTTCTAGCAGGTGTGTGGTGCTGTTGCGACAGCCTGGGTCAGGGAAACTGTGGGGTGGTGGGATGAGTCGCCCCGCGGCCTGCTGGAACACGGGGACTCTCACCGTGTCTAAGCAGTGTGGCCCACCACGCTAGACAAAAAGTGTTAGATCCTGGCTAGTGATTCTCTCGCTGTTTCCCGGAGGGGTGAGAGTCCGGCGGCTGCTCTTGGAATGTAGCTGATCACGTGCCCGGGACGTTCCCAGCTGGAACAGGCCGTGACGCCTCGCCCCTCCACTCCGGCTCTGGGCCCTCTCCTAGCCCCCTGGAGCAGCCAGGCTGAATTCCCCTTCCTGATTTCCTCATGCGTGGGCCTTGCCTGGTTTGGAAAAAAGGAATTCAGCTGCAGAACTTCCATGTGGCATTTGATGCATCTGCATTGGTCCCAGCTGTAAATAGCAGTGCTGCTGCTCAGGCCTCCCACTTCTGTCTCGTTGCCCCGAATAGTTCACTTTGCGTTAAATTTTTCCTTAGTCCTACTCTTTTTATTAGACTTATCCTGGTTTACTTTCGGTCTCTAGTCCCATTATGTCGTTCAGGTAACCATTTTTGCACAGATCATCTTAGTTTTCCTCACAAAGGCTCTGTTCTTCATAGCCATGTGGTGAGCTGCGGCGGTGGGGCCTCCAGCACTGGAGAGACAGGCCGGGACAGAAAGTATCCCGCAACCTCAGTCAGGGCTGGGAGAGGCTGGAGTTAGGGGAGGAGGGTGTTGTAGACAGGCCAACTTCATGCGACTTTGCGGTCTTTTCTTTCATCTGCTTTTGAAAAGGGAGGACATTTATTGAGTTCCTGCCCCATCCCTGGTCCTTTAGGTGTGCCAGGTTTTTGTTTTTCTTAAATGATGTCACAATGTAGTATATGTGTAGCAATTTATACTTGACAGTACATGAGTCCTTCTGTCTTATCTCATTGGTCTCCACAACCCTCTGGCGCTGAGGAAATGGGAGCTCTGCCGCCTCACAGCATCTAAGCAGCAGAGCCAGTCCTCAGATTTGTCGCCTACTCCAAATTCTGTGCTCTTTTGCCGCGGCCACCTTGCTCTGAGAGCACAGAGTGTCCCCCAGGCGTGAGCAGCGGGGAAGCGGGCCGCGGAGATGTGCATCCTTCCCCAAGCAGCCCAGCCAATGAGAAGAGCGTTCTGAGGGGAGCCCCTGCTTCCTTGCTGAGGTTTTATATTCTCTTTCGTTTCAGGATGGCGATGACACGGAGAACTATGTTCCAGAAGGGGGAGGTGCATAACAAGCCATCAGGATTCTGGGGAATGATAAAGAGTGTCACCACTTCAGTGCCAGGAAGTGAAAGTATCCTTTGCCCCTCTGCTTGCCTCTTAATCTCGACTCTGGACCAGGTAGAGAGAAGCAGTGTGAGGACAGTCTCTTCTGAGGCACCTGACCACCTCAGTCCAGCCGGGCAGAGCCAGACTTGGGTAGTTTGTGTGGAAAGTACTTTTTTCTGACATAGCAGGTGGTTAAATAATTGTCCTGGAGCTGAGTCTTAATAAGTCAGTCTTTCCATTTCACAGATAAGAAAATAGACCCAGAGAGGTTAAATCACACAGTAGTTTGTGGCAAAAATTGGAACAGAACCGTGGCCTCCTCTCAGTTCTTTCCACTCTATCACTACCTTCCCCAACTTTGAACTAGCTCAGAACATAATGGCTCCTTAGAGTGGATGGTTTGTGTATGAGGTGGTAAAAGCAGAGCCCATTTCAAAAGCAGTCAGTATTTCTGAACAAATTTTAAGCAGCTCTGCATCTTAAAATGTTTTAATTATTTTGGTTTAAAGAATCAAGGAGACTGGGGCCTCCCTGGTGGCGCAGCGGTTGGGCGCTGCGCTGTGGAGCTGTCGGCAGCTCGCGATGCGAGTTCGAAGCCCAGCCGGGGAGAATCCCACCTGGTGCGGCAGACCTCTCCTGCCTCGCCCGCTGCTCCCCTCAGCAGTGTATTTCTGATCTGCCTGTTCTGCTCCCCAATCTGTCTCTGGTTAACCCTCTAGCCGCCCCACGCCTCTGGCCTGTACCCCAGCTTGTATAAAAAAAAAAAAAAAAAAAGAATCAAGGAGACTAGCTTACTGGGTTGTTTTTGGCCCAGCTGGTTAGAATATTAAACTATTTCCAAAATTGAGTACCAAACCTCTTTTATAGCTACCACGATATTAAGTCACACCTTTGGGAACTAGATAACAAAGTCACACCTTTGCTTCCTTCTCCCACCTCAGGAAGCTCAAGCTCCCCTTTGTTCCACCTAGGTGAAAAGGATCATCTGTCCTTCCTCTAAACTGTGGCCTTCTGATGTCAAATGCAGATAAGGATTAGACAAAGGAAGGTAGGATGAGTGTGGGAGAGAAAGGGGGAAGTGTTAATTCAGATTCATTTATTCAAGCAACATTTCCTGTTTCCAGACAGTGCTAAGGGGTAAGATGGTGAAGAAAGCCCCCGTCAGGCAGCAGGGAAGCGCGTGTCTAACTGGCTAAGCCCTGGGCCTGGGCCTGCACCTTGCCGGTAGCAGCCTCTGCTGAGGAAGGTGCTGAAGGGCGCTCGGTTTGAGCAACTCACAGAGAAATCAGGAGTGAGGATTTGGCCTCAAGTCAACACTTTTAGAAAGAACTCTTAGTTTTAGTACCTAGAAATCCATAAAAGCCCAAGTTTAGGTTTCGGTTATGTTAGTATCAGTAAGCAGAGTCAGCAAGAGTATCGGGATTGTTAAACCTCTGTAAGCCCCCAAAGGCGAGAACAGCAGCACTCTGAGTTCTGGAAGCAGCAGGTGGAGCGGGAAGGGCAGGTTCGCGCGGTGAGCGCCGGCGGCTGCGTGCACGGTTTGGCTGCGCGCGATGTTGAGCGATTTCCTTGGCTCTCTGAGCTTTACTTTCCTCATCTGCAAAATGGTCACTGCGCCACCTTTCTCATGGGTTATCTTCAGAATAACAAGAGATAATGTCTGTAAAGAACAAAATAATGACAACAAATCTGTCTTAAACTCAGTGAAGGCTAGTTCCCTTTCCGATAATACAGAAGAAATATCTATACCATAGATGTGTTTCTACTGTGCAACCATTTGAGGTTTCAGCGATTACAGTGACAATCTAACTAGATTTAAGAAATGAACAAAACCACTTGAGCGAGTGAGAAACTTAGTGATCGGTGTTGGGGGAAGCTCTTAGCCAGAGGTTGGGAAAATAGCTCTGAATTAGGGCTGCTGGCGGGGGGGCAGGAAACCACAGATGCAGGCAATTCCTTGGATCCGCTACAGGAGAAACCAAAAGTATTTGCTTTCTTCACTGCTGTTTCTTAAAACTTCTATGTGATTTAAACCTTGATGTCCATTTTGCGCCAGATCTTACTCTTATTCAACAGGAAGTGGATGCTTTGGAAGAATTAAGCAGGCAGCTTTTTCTGGAAACAGTTGACCTATATGCTACCAAGGTACAGCACAAGGAAACTGAAGTGTGGCTTTACCAGCGGACTGTGGTAGGGGACTTGCTGGGGGGTGCAATGTGGTATCAGTCCCTGAGGGGGATGATCTGAATCACACACAATGTTGAAAACAATGTTACCGCAATAAAAATTTTTAAATGCCAGTATGATTGAAGAGAGAACAAGACTAAATAGTTTTTGAGTGTCTTCTAGAGCGATTCCTCAAGGCTTCCTGTCAGCCATGAAGCGCTGGGGAGAAGGAGCCTGCGTTCCCACAGCATTGCTTCCGCCGCTGGCAGAATCCTTCATGGAACACAGTTAATAGAAATTGCGAGGACAGAAAGGAGAGGCTTTCAAGATGGCAGCTCCTCTGACCGCTTCACATCACCTAACGAGTGAAGCAGTGTGAGGAGGATGGACACACTGGTCTAGTCCTGTTCTCAGGCCGCGGATCCAAAAGTGACCTAATTACAAGAAGTAGCTTTGCTATTACACCTAAAATGCAATATAAGTCTGCAAAATGTGTTCAGGATGTTCGTGCTGTTTGAATTCTCTCTGAGGATCACCTCGCCCGGGTAGCCATGTAGGATAAAGGTTACCATCGACGTTGGACACTGACCTGAGCCTGTTTTCCCATCTGTAAAATTAAGATAATAGAGCATAGCTCCTAAGCATTGTTAGGAAGATTAAAGTAGGTAGTTCAGGCAAGGTGTTTGATCCAGGCTGCAGCCTGAAGTCAGCGCTCTCAGTGTTGTCTGATGCTGCTTAATATTACTTAATATTATTATCACCAAGTGTGGTTGTTGGTCTTATTTTAATTAGACTAAGCAGTGATTCGTAAAAACAAATATTTTTGTTGGCTATGTATACACTTGCTGAGACTAACCAGGTTTTGTGTTTGTTTTCCCTCAGGAGAGAATAGAGTACTCCAAAACTTTCAAGGGGAAATATTTCAATTTTCTGGGTTATTTTTTCTCTATTTACTGTGTTTGGAAAATTTTCATGGTACGTATTTTAATTTTAACTGTCAAGGTTTAGGTGATTTTTCCCTGGTAATGGGAGAGGGGAAAAACATGGATTTGATTAGGACATTGAACTAAATTCCAAGTGGGAACGAGCCAACAGAGAGTGTCCTTTCCTGTCAGCTCTAGTGACCTGTGTACCTGAAACATAAATAGGTCCCTTCACTCTGGGACTCCAAAATCCATCACGGTAATCAGCGCATCACTCTGCTGTCCTCTTTCTTAAGTGACTCGCCCTTAGTGTTTTATTCTTTCTGTCCATTTTATGTCCATTATTTGTCTTGAGACTCATCAGCAGTTGTTGATAGATTCTGACGTGATTGTAGAAAAGCCTGGTTTGGAGGAATTGGGCAGCTTCCATAATTCCATTTCATCTCCTTCATCAGCTGGCTAACTCACTCTTTGTTATCGTAATGATTACTCTTAGAACATTCAGAAGATAAGCACAGGTAATAATGACCCTGGAATTCCTTCACTCTCCTTCTCTGGCCTCGCCTGACGGAATGTCGCCTTGCTGGCTCCTGATCGAGTCGGGTTTATAGGCCCCAAGTGTCCCCCTAGACTCGTCACAGGAAGAAAAGACAGGGTAGATATTTTTGTTTGCCCACATGTGAATAACCAAAATCGATTTCTTAAATGAGTAAGAATAGAACTGCATCTTTAAGAGCATCACCTGTAGCATATTGTGTTAGTTTATCATTTTAAATCACTTTTTGAAATAGCGATTATAATGGAAGGGTCTGTCTCTGCAGGCGACCATCAATATCGTATTTGACCGAGTTGGGAAGACGGACCCTGTCACCAGAGGCATTGAGATCACTGTGAACTACCTGGGGATCCAATTTGATGTAAGAGCTGTGTCCAAGTCCTGCCTTGTTATTTCTTTTTGATTGGCTATGAATTACAATTGTTAAGATTCTGCCTCTTTACTGTAGGGGCTCAGTTCTACTTTTGTTCTTTGCATCTCCTCTCTCTATTTTGCATAGTCACTTGACAGATTGATACGGGGCATAAAACCTTAAGTGGTGGCCGGTATTTATTATCATGACTGTGATTATCTCTACAGTTCCTTCACTCCTTTTCTACAGCCAGCCACTACTCATCAAATATACATAAAATTCTCGGTGGTACTTGGTGAGATCTTCAAACATACAACTTACCTTTGGTTCCTCTGGTAGAAATTTAACTATTGATATTCCATAATAGAACTGAAATGACTTATGCTATAAAAATTTATCTATCAATTAATGTGAACTTTGAGCTAAAGATGGTAACTGTAACCTTTGTACAAATTGTTTCATTCCTCTTTCCTCCCTGCTTTATAATACCACTGTCTCTAAACACCACTCTAGGCCCATTTATGACTGATGATTCTGGCTGAGAGGCACTTTGATAAGACCAGTGTCACGTCCTCGGTCCCTGTGTGTGGCGTGTCACTGGTCTGTGACCCCCGCCACAGGCTGTACGCCACCTCCAGCTACCATCTCGGTCAGACCTACCCCTGGGGACTGGACAGGCGAGCAGAGCAAATTGAGCTCCAGCCCTCGAAAAACAGCCAAGTGGCATGTTCTTTTGTTGTTACGGCTCACTGGGGTGTGTGCAGGGAGGTGGCCTCCTTCCTTCGGGGGAACTGTACATCACACCGCTAAGTATGCGGCTGTTGCTGCAAGTTTTCCTCTTTTAAATTTTTTACTGGACTGAGTTTTAAAAAATGCTTTGCCTTATCAGTGTTTTCTCAGGCTCCTCAGTTGCTCTGTGTGTGTGTGTGTGTGTGTGTGTGTGTGTGTGTGTGGACTCGATTTACAGTTGGTGTAGAGTCTTCACAGTTCATATTTCTGAGCGACAGCTTTTAGACGGTAGTAGTCGATATTTTATCAGATATTTTTCACACCTGAATCAAGCACAGGCCCCCAAAGCTGTTGCTTCTCTAAAGCAACACAGGAGCCAAGGGTGTCATCGTGTAGCTAAGTGAGGGCCAGTTTCTTCACACTCTAGCTGAGAATGTCTCTATTTTCCTTTATTACAAAAACTCCAAGTCTTGGGTGACCTGTCATCCAGAGATACTAAAAGTAATCGAGCTGTTGTTTAGTTCTTTTAATTCCTGCGTCTCACGTATCACATTAAATGCGATCACTGAATGTATCATAGCTCTGCTCTGATTTATTGGCGTTATTTCCGTCACTTCACTGCCCTTGCTTTCTTTTGTCCTCAAGACTTGACTGCCGGTTACGAAGCCCTTCCCTCCCTTCTTCTCCAAACTATCTGAAACCCAGCCAGGCCCCAGCGAAGCGCCCTCTCGCCATCACGAGAACACACTTTCTCAGCCTCGCTTGTGTCTGAGCAGAGACTTAGCAGACCTGTTTCCTCCCTCTGAACGCGCAGGTGAAGTTCTGGTCCCAGCACATCTCCTTCATTCTGGTCGGGATAATCATCGTCTCCTCCATCCGGGGGCTGCTCATCGCGCTCACCAAGGTGTGTGCTCACAGCTAAAAGGGGCTTAGTTATGCAGGCGCCCGAGAGAATTTTACTGAGTTAAGAGTTCTGCCTTCTGGGCCTCCCCGGTGGCGCAGCGGTTGGGCGCTGCGCTGTGGAGCTGTCAGCAGCGGCGACGCGAGTTCGAGGCCCGGCCGGGGAGAATCCCACATGGCGCGGCAGACCTCTCCTGCCTTGCCCGCTGCTCCCCTCTGCAGCGTATTTCTGATCTGCCTGTTCTGCTCCCCACTCTGTCTCTGGTGAGCCCTCTGGCCTGTACCCCAGCTTGTGTGCATAAATAAAATTTTTAAAATCTTAAAAAAAAAGATTTCTGCCTTCTGAGATCTTAAGCAGAAGTCACAAATTTTTAAGACATAAAACAGAACTTTTTAAAGGCTCAGATTAACAAATCAATGGTGATGTACTTCTGTCAGATGAGTACATTTACCAGAGGTAACAGAATGAGTAAGGTATTTTCCGCCGTGTCACCAGCCCTAGAATAGAACCCGACCCGGGTGGGTACTCAGCAGACACCGGAATGAATGAGGGAGACGGGTGTGTCCGCGTGGGTGAGGAGGAAAAGGAAGCGGCCTGTTCAGCTGGCTTCTGAGCCGCATCTCCAGGCATCGCGGAGGTAGGAGGTGAGTTCGCTCCGCCAGAGGAGGTCGGACTTGCAAGATCCAAGAGGTGAAGGGCTCTCCAGGCATCTGGAACAGTGCTGGGAAGAGCTCAGGAGCCCAGTAGCAATCACAGGCACGCGGAGTGCCCGTGATAGCCTCTTCGTCCTTCACGGCAGGGTTAGTCACATGCGTTACGGAGTTTTTGAAACGCTTGGTGGTGACGGGGATTCTTTCACGTTATGATGTCATTTTAAAGCCACCGTGTGCCTGATGGGAACTGGATCCTCTCGGACTAGGCCTCCACGCCTGTGAGCCATGATATCAAGACGGGCATGGAGGGGGCATGTTTAATCAGGGATGGCCGTGCTACTTAGTGTTCTTGCCCTAGAACTCAGGCGCGCCACCTGAATTCACCCTCTCCCCTCTCTTGACAGTTCTTTTATGCCATCTCCAGCAGCAAGTCCTCCAACGTCATTGTCCTGCTCTTGGCGCAGATCATGGTGAGTCAGCGGGCGAGCCTCCCGTGGGAGCACGGCGCGCAGCGGGGCGCGCAGCGGGGCGCGCAGCGGGGCGCGCAGCGGGGCGGCGAGTGGCTTCTCTGGCCTCCCCCCATTGCGCCCCGCCCCTCGCCCCGCAGGGCATGTACTTGGTGTCCTCCGTGCTGCTGATCCGCATGAGCATGCCGCCCGAGTACCGCACCATCGTCACCGAGGTGCTCGGGGAGCTGCAGTTCAACTTCTACCACCGCTGGTTCGACGTGATCTTCCTGGTCAGTGCCCTCTCCAGCATCCTCTTCCTCTACCTGGCGCACAAGCAGGCCCCAGAGAAGCACGTGACGCCCTGAGGCTGCGCCCCCTGCACGCCGCTCTGGGCCAGTGGTATCAGAATGGCGATGTAAAGGGGGGAAAAAGGAGATCGGGGCCTAATGTTGTTTAAACGAACAAGTGCTGTGGTAGCGCTTTGACCCCCAGCGCCCACCTTCCTCCTCCGTCGATGCCGTGGTCCTGAGCGCTGGCGGCCTGGGCACGAGCAGGGACGTAAGTCAAGCTGGTGCTCAGCGAGAGCGAGCGCCTGGGCTTGGGGCTGCAGCGGCGTGGAGCGAGGGCAGGCACCGGGGAGAAGACACTGGAACTCAGGGTGAGAGGAATGGGAGGTCGCTGGACGGACAATAGGACTCTCTAAGGACTGTAAGTCAAGGTGCCGTGGGAGTGGCTTTCCCTCAGATGCTCATTAAAACCAGAGATTGTAACACTTGGCCCTAGAGTCATTTTATCAGAGCATAACTTGGTGCTGAGCTTGTGGGATGTCACATGGGCGGGTGGGGCGGGGAGGGGTGCCCGGCCATTAAAATAGCCAAGCAGGAAACTGTTCTCTTCTGGGGAAAGGATGGTGTGCAACGGAAGTGGCCTGCCAAGAGGCTGCAAGTGTGTGGCCTTTCACACTGCCCTGTCAGTGTTAGCTGTGATTGCTTTCAACTCAGTAACGTCTTATTTCTCTCCCTTCCATCTGCTCCTTATGCTGTGGGCTAAAAAATGAATAATGTTAACTGGAGTAAGTCACTTTCTTCATCCGTAAAAGGAAGAAATGCAAGTTAAAATCCTGAATTTGATCACCAGGAAATCTCTTTGCTACTGAAATCCTATTCTGCATTTTACTGTGTTTTGGGTCTCTAGAGACAAAATGACGGTTAAAGCATAAAAAGTTGACCAGAACAAGAGCACTATTAAGGTTACATCCACTAAGAGCAAAGTTCCAAGTGTACTCAGAAGACATTTACTGGTATTTATTTTAGCAGCCACATTCTTAGAAAAGCATACATTTAAAAGGTTTATCTGCTCAGATATTTTAATTAGTAGCTCTCACATTTACAGATTTATTAATCATCTTTGGTCCTCAAAGTGCCTATAGAAGGAAGAGATAGCATCACAGACAAATGTAGTTCAGTTGAAGGTTGAAAAAGATCACGTGAAAAGAATCGACTCCTGCCTGAACGCTGCCCAGTGACGGCAGTCGGCCATCTGCTGTGGCCGCCCCAAGACGGCGACAGCAGACGGCGACACGAGCCGGTGTCCGAGTTCTTCTCCAACAGAGCTAGTGAGCGGATGGCAGCCCATTCCTTGCGAAGGATTCCTCTGAAACACCCGGGAGCAGCCAGCAGCCGACGCCATCGCTCGTCCTCACATCTCGGTGTCTTCGGACCCGGAGGAGGAACTCAAATCTGCGCTGGGGGCCTGCGCGGGAGAAAGCCGGCAGCGTGAGTGGTGGGCGTGGAGACCGGCCGGGGGAGCTTTCTCGAGCTGCATGGCTCAAAATCGAGCAAACACGAGCTCTACACTTGACTTTGTCCCAGGTTATTGTTTAACACACTTGGCAATTTTTTTAATGTCTGCATTTCTTTTTCATAAAGCTAGCGTGGTGCTATCATTACCCTCAGTCATATAATTGGATTTTTAAAGACAGCTTTTTTAAATAAACAGTCCGGACTACTAGGTCAAAGGCTATGAGATGTGGTATGGTCTGAATGTATCAGCCCGAAATAACTTGAAATCTTAATACCCAAGGTGGTAGTGTTAGGAGGGTGGTAGTGTTTGGGTAGTGTTAGGAGGGTGGTAGTGTAAGGAGGGTGGTAGAGTTAGGAGGATAGGGCCTTTACAAAGCTCACTGGCCGGGCCTCCCCGGTGGCGCAACGGGTTAAGTGCTGCGCTGTGGAGCTGTCGGCCGCTGCAGTGCGAGTTCGATGCCCGGCCGGGGAGTTTCCCACAGGGTGAAGCAGACCTACTAGCTCATAAGGCTGCTGAGATGTGCTGAG
>PVIJ01006784.1:0-11200 GCA_004024925.1 Scalopus aquaticus
GTATGTTTTAGGAGTACAGGTCCACATCTGAATCTTCACATGATATTGCCACACCACACCCACCACTAAAATACGAATAACCCTCCACCACAGTGCACTGGGCCCCCTTCCATCCTTTGTTCTGCACCCCCACCCCAAAATCGCAGTTCTGGAGAGCATTCCAAGGGTTTGTTTTGGTTTGATTTTATCTGTTCTTGTGATTTGTTTCTTTATATTACACATGAGTAAGATCAGCTGGTATTTGTCTTTCTTCCTCTGATTTATTTCACTGAGCAAAATCCCCTGCAGTTTCATCCAGGTTGCCGCAAAAGGCAGGATTCCATCCTCTTTTATAGCTGAGTGCTATCCTTTGTGTATGTGTACCGCACTCCTTTATCCAGTCATCCATCATCTGACACTTAGGTTGTTTCTATATCTTGGCGATTGTGAATAGTGCTGCAAGGACCATAGGAGCACGTATGTCTTTTCTAATCAGTGCCTTCATTTCCTTTGGATAAACGTTAAGAGTAGAATTGCTGAAATGAATGGTAGATCTATTTTTAATATTTTGAGAAACGTCCATCCTTTTTCCATAGTGGCTGAACCCATCTAATTCCCACCAACAGTATGTAAGGCTCCTTTTCCTTCACACCCTCAGCAACTTTGTTGTTTCTTGTATTTTTGATATGAGCCATTTTGATATGTGAGGTGATAATTCATTCTCATCAACTTAAAGAGTCCTAAGAGACTCAGAGAATTTAAGTTGATGAGCTTTTTAATTAATACACAATCTACTGAATTATTATTACACAAGGTTAGATGGTAAATAAAAATGTCATTCTAGAGTATTTCTGATTCATGCATGTATATCTTTGTGACAACCTTTTTCTTTAAGATATATTTTTTTATTTATTTATGCATGTAAGAACTGGGGTGTAGGTCAGAGGTGCAGAGGGTGAGAGGATTCACCAGAGACAGAGTGGGGAGCAGAACAGGCGGATTGATTGAAATACACTGCTGAGGGGAGCAGTGGGCAAGGCAGGAGAAGTCTGCTCCACCACGTGGGTAAGCAACCTGGCTGGTGATCAACCTCAGGCTGTAGTGGTTGGAGATAGCTTGATAATGCTGAGACTTTAACCCCTGCACCACCAGGGAGGCCCCACCTTGCTACAATCTTAATACTCACAAATAAAGCTACTATGAAACTAGAAAGGACAGTTTTCACCAAGGTTCAGTCAGTACATTCAGACATTTTCATGCTGCCAATGAGGACAGACGGGTGCTGCTCTGGGAGAGTTGTCAGTTTACTAAGGGACATCTAGCAAGGGGACAAGAGGGTCCAAAATAGCTGGCATTCTGAACAGTTACGTGGATGATGAGAAAACCAAGAAGGCTTATTAATTAATTTTGTATTGGCATCCAACTTGAGGACTTGGAGGGTTGGACACAGTTTCAAATGACTCCTGCAAGTGGAAGTTAAAAATAGAATAATGTCCAATAGTGACAAAGATAAGTCTTTCCAATCAGGGGGAAATGAAAAACCATAGGTACAAAAGAAAACTCTCCTATTAAAAAAAGTCCCACTGAAAGGAGGGTGAAGCCTCATATATTCTCCCAATCTCCACACCATTTTAATCACTTTGATGTCTTCCTTGTACTTGCTTAAAGAAATTAAATATGTGACAATAAAATATTTTAAATTAGAAACAGTCAACATCATAATTAAATAATGTCATTCCAGGGGCCTCCCTGGTGGTGCAGGGGTTAAAGTCTCAGCACTATGAAGCTATCACTAGCCACTGCAGCAAGAGTTCGATTCCCCACCAGGGAGCTGACATACACAGTGCAGCAGACCTCTCCTCTCTCCGCTGCTCCCCTCAGCAGTGTATTTCAGTAGATCTGCCTGCTCTGCTCTCCACTCTATCTCTGGTGAGCCCTCTCACCCCCCTACACCTCTGACCTACACCCCAGTTCTTGTATGCATAAATAAAAATAAATCTTAAAAAATAATTTTATACCAGATAGGTGTTCTCTACATATATTTTTTAAAGATTTTAACTCTTTATAGTGACTTTATACTATGTTCATCATCTTGCACATGGACACTCAAAGTCTGCAAGCCAAGGGGTAAATTACTCAGGAGGAAAAAAAGAAAAAGTCGTAAAATTTTGAAGAAATATAACTGATGGATATAATAGTGACACACAGAGATGGAGAGAGACAGAAAGTATTGATAGAGATAATGATCAATCAATAGATATAGATGACTGATGGAGGTAATGATTGATAGATAGGCAGATGATAAACAGATATACACATATGTGAAAAGAGGAAAAAAATCTTATACAAGCTGCAATATATTTTTCTCCTCCTAAGGTTGTCAGAGAATTATCTTAAACTCTCAATGTTAAAACCACAAAGTCCTGACTCATAGGTGAGACTTCCCTTCAATCTTACAGTCTCAATATCCACTAATATCTCTTCCCTATAACTACATCTTCCCATCAGTATCCCTTTCTGATGTGCTGATATTATGAAGTCTCTAATTACAGCCATTGCAAACTCCCTGGTTCCCATCCACTGTGACAAATATTGGTATCACCCTTTTTCCATTGCCCACTTTCTTATCCACACTAACCAGTTAATTAATATTCACTTAACAAAAATCAAATTAACAAAGAAACTCAACACTATGGAGGGATAAAAATTGGTATATAACACTCTTGCCTACATTCAAGGAATTTAGTTCATCTAGGGGGCCCTGTGTATATATGCTTGTGTGTGTGTCTGTGTGAGCTCAGGACTACTAAACCAAAGCATGAATTTTTCAGTGTACAAAGAGAAACAGGGGTAGTCTCCATAGAAGACATGGTGGACTACAGTTTCCCTGTCTGAACGAAGAGCAGAGAGTTCAAATTCATAGCGAGCTGTATGAACAAAACCCAGAGGTGGAAATGATCAAGTTAGTCTCCCTTGAAAGGGAAGTTTGAGTTCTGGTGCAGAGAGTCACAGAGCTGAAGCAGTACATTAGGCCAGATCAATGAGGAAAGACCTTCAACAGCAAGGTGGAGAGTTTTTATTTGTCCTATAGGCACAATAGTTCAACTAGACATTGCATTCTC
This sequence comes from Scalopus aquaticus, assembly GCA_004024925.1. Classification (NCBI taxonomy): domain Eukaryota; kingdom Metazoa; phylum Chordata; class Mammalia; order Eulipotyphla; family Talpidae; genus Scalopus; species Scalopus aquaticus. The sequence continues at coordinate 3,102 of PVIJ01006784.1, forward strand.
TACAGCACACACACAAGTAAACATAGCAAACTTAAATGTCCCAATCCTAAGTCCAAAACCAATCTACTGAAAGTCTTTGAGAAGGAGAATGGCATGACCAAGGGCACCAGTCAAGGAACATGGGTGACTCTTGGACACCTCCAGACTATCTCTGCTCTGGCAACTATCAGTGATAGGGGTAGGTCTCTAGTTGAGGCCAAACATTAGAATATTTTCTTTAGGTTTATACAATGCATCTTGGGCATTTCCTTATTTCTATAAATAAGCAACAAAAAGAATATTTATAAAATTAAGGACATTATTTGGTGTAATCTTGTGAAAATTCCCTAATGTACAGGTGATAGACTGTAGTGTTGATGATTTAATTTTATCGCCTATAAAATTAAAGGGTTAAACTGGAACATTGTTGAGTCTAAAATGGTCTGTATTATCTCTGTAATCTCACATTTTGTTTGCCGCTATCTAAATTTAAGAACAACCTTTGCTGAACCAGCATCTATTTTGCTCTAATTACAAATTATATTTAAGATATAACTTCATGTCTAATACTCATATGGATAGGTAAAAGTTAGGCAGCTGTTCAGAAACTTAAACAGATATGTGTATGAGCTATTTGCTGCTGCGTAACAAATGGTTACATAGGCGGTAAGAAATCTGACTTAAACCACACACATTCATTTTCTAGCAGTTTTGAGCATGAGGAGTCTGGGTACATATAGCATGTTAGGTTCTCTGTTCAAGATCTCACAGACTATAATTAGGGTATCAAAAAAGACTGCATTTATTTCTAGAGCTTGGGGTCCTCTTCCAAGGTGATATAGTAGCTGGAAAAAACTGGGACCTGAGATTCCTATCATTTTGTTGGATGTCATCTAGGGAACACCTTCAGCCTTTAGAGTTTGTCCTAAATTCTAATCCAAGTGGTCTTCTCCATTAAACTCTCCCAAAATAGCATCTCACTTCTTCAAGGCTAGTAGGAGAATCTGGCACTCCAGTGTGCTAAATCAAAGTTTTATGTTATGTGTCCACAGAAGGGACATCCACACCTTTGTCTGATCTTATTTCCTCACAATCAAGCCACAATTTTCATCCATTGCTCTGGGGTGGTGAATTATACAAGGGCATGACTCATAGGAAGGGGTCGTCTTAGGCTGTGCTTCCAAAATATGATATTCAAACTCCTGGAGTTTCTGTAACAACCTAACTTTTTTCAATCAATTGCAAAAATATTTTTTAAGTGGAGAGCTAAGAACTAAAATGAGAATGGATGGTCTTACGTCCAGGTCTTTTATCCATTTGGAGTTGGCTTTTGTGCAGAGTGTGAAGTAGTAGTCTAGCTTCATTTTTTTGCATGTGGCTGTCCAGTTTTTCCAGCACCATTTATTGAATAGACTGTCCTTGTTCCACTGCATTTTCTTTGCTCCTGTGTCAAAGATTAGTTGTTCATAGATATGCGGCTTTAATTCTGGGTATTCTATTTGGTTCCATTGGTCTTTGTGTCTGTTTTTGTTCCAGTACCATGTTGTTTTAGTAATTACGGCTTTGTAATATAGTTTGAAAATCAAGGAGTGAAATTCCTCTATTTTCTTTCTTTTTAGTTAGGAGGGCTTTAGCTATGCAAGGTTTTTTGTGATTCCATATGAATTTCATCAGTAGTCGATCTATTTCTTTGAAGAATGTCATTGAGATTTTTATTGGAATAGCATTGAATCTGTAAATTGCTTTTGGCAGGATTGCCATTTTGATAATGTTAATCCTTCCAATTCATGAGCAAGGGATGCCTTTCCATTTTCTTGTGTCTTCTTCTATTTATGTCAACAGTGTTTTATAGTTTTCTTTGTATAAGTCCTTTATGTCTTTTGTTAGATTTATTCCCAGATATTTGATTTTTTTGGTTTCGATTTTGAAGGGGATGGATCTCTTAATTTCTTCTTCTTCAGATTGGGTGTTTGCATAGAGGAATGCTACTGATTTTTGTGTGTTGATTTTGTATCCTGCTACTTTACTGAATTGGTCTATAATTTTCAGTAGTTTTTCTATGGCTTTTTTAGGGTTTTGTATATATATTATCATATCATCTGCAAATAGAGACAGTTTAATTTCTTCCTTTCCTATTTGGAGCCCTTGAATGTCTTTCTCTTGTCTAATTGCTCTGGCTAGGACTTCCAGTATTATATTGAAAAGCAATGGTGAGAGTGGACATCCTTGCCATGTTCCTGATCTTAGGGGAAAGGCCTTCAGCTTCTCACCGTTGACGATAATATTGGCTGTGGGTTTGTCGTATATGGCTTTTATTATGTTGAGGTATGTTCCTTCTATCCCAAGGATTTCAAGGGCTTTTATCATAAATGGGTGTTTTACTTTGTCAAATTCTTTCTCAGCACCTATTGATATGATCATATGGTCTTTATTTTTCTTTTTGTTGATGTGTTGGATTACATTGATTGACTTTTGGATGTTGAACCATCCTTGTGTCCCTGGAATAAATCCCACTTGGTCGTGGTGTATTATCTTTTGAATGCATTGTTGGATCCTGTTGGCCAAGATTTTGTTAAATATTTTTGCATCAGTATTCATTAGGGAGATTGGTCTGTAGTTTTCTTTTTTTGTATTGTCTTTGTATGGTTTTGGTATTAGAGTAATATTTGCTTCACAGAATGTGTTTGGTAGTACTCCTTCCTCCTCAATTTTTTGAAAGAGTTTGTGTAATATAGGGACTATTTCATTTTTGAATGTTTGGTAGAATTCATTTGTGAAACCATCTGGTTTCCTGGGCTTTTGTTTTTGGGGAGGTTTTTAATTACTGTTTCAATTTCACTGCTTGTGATTGGTCTGTTTAGGTGTTATATATCTTCTTTGTATAGTTTTGGGTGATTGTATAGTTCTAGGAATTTGTCCATATCCTCTAGGTTGTTGTACTTGTTTCCGTATAGCTGTTCATAGTAATCTCTGATTATTTTTTTGATTTTTGCTATGTCTGTTGTGATTTCTCCTCTTCCATTTATGATCCTATTTATTTGTGTTTTCTCTCATTTTTTCTTTGTAAACCTGGCTAGTGCTTTGTTTATTTTGTTTATTTTTTCAAGAACCAGCTTTTGGCTTCGTTGATCTTCTGGACTGTTTTTTTTTTTTATTTCCATTTCATTTATTTCTGCTTTGATTTTTATTATTTCCTTTCTTAAACTGGCTTTTGGGTGTTTTTGTTTTCATTTTATAGTTCTTTTAGATGTGAAATTAAACACAACTCAACACAAACAAAGCCAATAATCCAGTCAAAAAATGGGCAGAAGAGCTAAAAAGGCACATCTCCAAAGAAGAAAGCAAATGGCCAACAGATACATGAAAAAATGTTCAGTATCACTTATAATCAAGGAAATGCAAATCAAAACCACTATGAGATACCACCTCACACCTGTGAGGATGGCACACATTAAAAATGCAGGCAACAACAAATGCTGGAAAGGATGTGGAGAAAAAGGAACTCTTCTACACTGCTCGTGGGGATGTGAACTGGTCCAACCACTATGGAAAGCTGTATGGCGATTCCTCAAACTACTAAAAATGGAACTTCCATATGACCCAGCAATACCACTTCTGGGAATCTATCCAAAGGACACAAAAGCACGAATTCAAAAGGATACATGCACCCATATGTTCACTGCGGCACTATTCACAATAGCAAAGGTATGGAAGCAACCCAGATGTCCAAAAATAGATGATTGGATCAAGATGATGTGGTACATATACACAATAGAATGCTATTCAGCATTCAAAAAAGATAAACACATGCAATTTGCAGAGACATGGATGGAATTAGAGGGGATCATACTCAGTTGAAATAAGCCAGGAAGAAAGAGAAAAATATCAAATGGTTTCACTTATAACAGGACTATAAGGAAACCAAATAGAAGAGAGACACTCAACGAGTGGGGCGGGGAGTGCTGGGGGGAGGGGAGGGTAAAGGCACGAAATGGAGTAGAAAAGAACACAAGGGACCACGGAGATGGATCACGGGTGAACTGGTGGTGGGTTATCCAAGGGCAATACAAAATGTAAAAGATATAAATAACAATAAAAATATATACATTAAAAAAATAAAAATAATGAGAATGGATGGATGCTACTGGAAAACTTTCTTACAATAGTAGCCATGACAAGCTCAAGTAAAAAGCACACGTTTACACTTCTTTGTAGTGAGCACTGTCTACAAGACATTACATTTAATATCTACCGTAAGTCTACGAAGTGGGATTATTATCCTCATCTTGCAGCAAGAAAAGTGAGGAAAGATGTGTTAAGAGGCTTGCACAAAGTCACACAACTTGAAATAAGCTAAACCTCTTAAATTCTGTTTTCAGTATAGCAGCAAAGGGAAAGTCTGCTGGTTTTGAAAATGAGAAAGTTGATTACTCAGCAAATACTAATAGCCCTAAGTCTCAGTTTGCTCATCTGTAAAATGAAAAAAAATAATAATACCTGATCTAGAAATCTCCTAAGGTTGATATGAAGACAAAGTAGTAATACAATATGTAAAGTATCAGCCAAAATAGATACCTAGTATGTGCTTAATAAATGGTGTCATTGCTATTCTAGCATAAGCTGTGTGTAAACACTAAAGTCTTATACACACCAAAGTACAAATAAGGATGTTAAATTTAATGGTTTTTATACTTTGTTTGCTTTTATTGGTAGGAAATGTTCAGATCCTCTAGCAATCACCAACTACTTTTCTGCAGTTAAACTAAGACTCTTGAGACCAGAGAGAGGTATAAATATTCCATCTATCTTTGTGTAGAATAAGCAATAAAACTCTCTTACCTACAAATAAATTGAAATGTAAAATATTTTTTAACAATCATATTGATGGGTCAAAGAAGTAGACTGCTTATGTGCTGGATAAGAAACTTTGAATTAGCCTTTCTTAAAACGTGAACTATTAATATGGACAAAAATTAATTACTCAAAAAAATGAGGGGATCAAAGAAGATTAGAGATTCAGAAGTTTTTAATTATGTAGTAATAACATTATGGGACACTACAAAAAGTCAGTCATTCTTGATGTCTACAATGCACTTTAAAATTAGATATCTGTATTGTAAATTGTCTAGTCTAAAAAGTCAGTTATGTCTGAGACCAGGAATGATGATATAGTTCTCCTTGAATTCCTTAACTTTATTCTTGTCATGCATTTGCTTTTCATTTTTAATTGTCCTAGTCAGATCAACATCATCACCATACTATAAGGAACAGTCAGTAATAGGACACGCATTGAGATTGCCAAGGGCCACCTCAGAACAAAAGCAGTGATAGGTTGGTAAATATTTTACAAGAGAGCTCTGGGGGAGGGGAAATGTTTGTCAACTCCCATGGCCAAGTCTAAGTTACTAATAGGCCATAAGGAAAGATGTTCTATGGATGTTCTCTCAGGAAATTCCAATCAACCACAGAAGGTAAATATCATTCCCCCTGATTTTACAGAACAAACAGAGGCTCAGACAAACGTCCTCATAGCTAATAAGTGGCAGATCTTTCATATCGCTTCCATGCCTCTTCTCTGCTTTTCTTCCTCTTTCCTCGCTCCCTCCTTCTATCCCTTATGGCCCCCATTAACCAAATAATCATCATCTGGTGTTTAAGATGCCCAAGAGTGTACAAAAACAAGTATATATTAAAGTAAACATATAAATATTTTTTAAATAGCGTTTTGACCCCTGCTCTATCTTGACCCCGTGAGACTGGAGCAGGCAGGGGTCAAAGCAGACAAAACGTAGTTTTAATGAGCTAAGTCAACGATAGTGTGAAGAGTCACATTGGGGCAGAGCCCTTGTGGTGGGGATTTCCACACAATCAGTATTCAAAGCCTGGTGCCTGAATGCTTTCATTTAAAGCTTGAGTACAGTCTGACATGCTGTGAGGAAAGAACCACATGGAACATGATGGAGAGAAAGAGAGGCAGAGACAGAGACAGAATGCAAAAGAGATCATATTATATGAGTAGGTTATAACATATTTATATTACAACAGACTTAGCAGTAGATCACCTAGTTGGAATTGACAATAGTGTTTAGTCTCTTATGAAAGACAAATTTAACAAGACTAGATTGTTTTATTGCAAACTAGAAACAATTACAGTGTCTAGAAACTTCACGGGAATGCTATAACACTAATAAACACCCGTCTTTGTTATTCTGCAGAAGTACTATACAAGATTTTTACAACACTATTATTACAAAAAGTAATTTATACTTGAACTCAGATATTGAAGAAAGGAACAGAGTCTCTCTAACATCCTCCGGTGCAAACAGAAATCTTCCAAATAATATAAGCACATTAGCTGAGAGCTTTCCTTTTGAAAAGACCACAAAGCAATAGAGGTACAAATAAAGACTTAATCAAATGATCATGTATACACAGGAAAGGCAGTGATTAATTTCATGGCCACATTCATCAATTATTTTTTTCCTACAGTTAATAAAATAAAGAAATGCAATATATTAGTTCTCACATAGTATATGAAACTGAATGATTCTGAGTATTTGGTATTACAACTCTCTCACCTTTGTATATATATTTTTTCTTTAGAAAGATCTAAGCCTCCCTTTGTACAAAAAGAAGTGGAATTTCCATTATTCTTATACTATTCTGTATCAAAGTCCTAGATAGACAATATACCATAAAGAAGGGAACATTCAAATAATGGGGTCACACTCTAACCGTTTTATTACAAAGATTATTGGCAAAAAGCCGTATTCATGCCTTTTTTCAAGTTCTGCACATAAGGATTATACAATTTCATACAATCATATTCTGACCAGCTACGCATCATGTCACTTCTAAAGCTAATTGATCAAACTTAAGATGGAGCTTTACAAAAATGAGAACATGCTGATTTAATACTGAGACTACAAAAGACAGGAGCGTCCCTACCCTGTCGAGGGTCAAAATGAAAGCCAGACAGGAGTTATGATTAGAAAGAAGCTTAATCCCTTGCTATAGCTGAAAGAGTGATCATATCCCCTTAGCCTTAAATACTAGTGAACTCCTGATTCTCAGCAGTGGCCATTCCATTCTAGAACAAATCAAAAAATGTGGTTGAGCCTGTCTCCAATTAAAGGACTCCTCTCTGTGGGCATGAAGGGCTACAAAAACAGCTGTGAAGTTCAGTCAGTACAGGGGCCACAGCTAAGGCAGACATCTGGTTTACCTCACTTCTTCAGTGCAGACAGTAGAGAGAGCAGGCTGAGTGACCCACTGAGATTACAATCTGTCAAGAGAGACTAAGAATATTTCAGTTTCTCGGTATTTGCTGAATTACTTAAAATTGATACCTTATGAAAAGTTTCATAGGACACATGACTAACATCATTCCTTTCCTCAATTACTTTCACTTTTGAACAAATTTCTGGCATCATAGCCTAGAAATGGCTACCCGCTTCTGGGATGCCAATGTAGTGGTCTCTTTCGCTAAGAGGAAAGCTTGACCAATTTAAACTCTAGCATTTTCCTAACCTACCCTTAAAATTTTATTTTTAACTTAGGAATTCAGACTAATGATGGTTTATAAAGTTACTGTAAATAGTGAAATAATGAACAAAGAATTATTTCTCCTAAGAAAAATACAAGGTTAAGTCCTATAAGCCTCGGAGCACGTTTTCATCAACTAATCAATATACAACTTTGTTTTATGTGTATTTCTGTTTAAAGATACTTCATTTTAATATATATTCTTGATTTATGAATACTAAGCTCACAGTCAACAGTACTACAAATCATGACTGACCAATGTTTATCTAATGCACATACTTTCTCCATGAGGCACATCACAGCCTCTGTATACTCAGGAAATCAGACAGCACTTTGGCAAGATGCTCAGGGATCATTAAAAAAAAAATCACCAACGAAAGGCACAAAAAATATGAAAAATGTGACACTAAGTAGATGAGAGCTAAAACAAACACAGGGAGTGTCACCTTGTTCAACCCCAGATGGGAATGTGCAAATCAAGCAACTCAAATTGATTTTTTGCCACTCTGTGCATGTCTGTGAAAAACTGCAAGCGTTCCATGAGTGTTTATTCTGGGGTTTCAAATGCATTTTAG
>PVIJ01006784.1:11300-88558 GCA_004024925.1 Scalopus aquaticus
AAAAAAAAAAAAAAAAAAAAAAAAAAAAAAAAAAAAAAAAAAAAAAAAAAAAAAAAAAAAAAAAAAAAAAAAAAAAAAAAAAAAAAAAAAAAAAAAAATTGAACAAACGGGAATGAGATTCTGTCATTGTACAGCAAGAGAAGCTATGAGTAAAACACAGACACCCTACAAAACGGGAGAAAACATTTGCACATCATACATCTGACAAAGGGCTACTATCCAAAATATATAAAGAACTCATGCAACACAATGAAAGCAATTAACCCAATCAAAACATGAACAGAAGACCTAAATAAAAACCTCTTCGGAGACAACAGGGAACCAATAGGCACATGAAAAAAATAATCACCGTCATATATTCACTATCCTCGTGAACATGAAACTTTCTATTTACACGCCATGGATAGACTCACTGATCTTGCAATCTTGTTCAACTCATTGTTCAAATAATTCAACATGGCTATTTTAATCCATCCTGGGTATCCATATAGCATTCTTTCACAGTTGCTCTGTGATTAAGACCCATAAAGGCAAATACAACACATACTAATTACATGACCATATACCTTGAGGGTTTGTGGGTTTTTTTTTTTCCCAGCAGACAAACCACAGATGAATCTGTGGCAGTCAAGACAGACCAGAGGGTGGTTGACAGTTTAGAGGCCATCAGAGTTGACCAAATGGTTGTTTTATACCAGAATTGGTGGTAAATCCCGTTGGGGCCCTATGGCTCTAAGAGTCAGAGGCCAAGGCTACACCAGATGGACAGTAATCAAGAGGCCTGGCACAGTCACCTGCAAATGGTCCCTGCTGCAAAAGTGGGAGAACAGGCAGGCTTTATGAAACTCCCTGTGTAGGGCTTCATGCAAGCAAGGCTTCTGCACATTGCTGCATCCAAAGTAAATAAATAAATGGATAAATAAACAGACATGCAGAACCAAAGCAAACCTTTGCTTTTAGTAATTGATTGACTCTGATGGGGAGACAATATCTGGGGCCTTGGGATAACTGGAGTGATCCATGATGGTAAATTTGCATCCCTGACTAATACAGAAAAATAAATTACAATGCAAAATTTAAGAACCCTTTATAAAATCCCAGCCTCCCTGCTGGATTCCATTCAACATGGATTTGGGCTATGCTATAATTCTCTGTCCTCTGAACCATCATTTTGATTTCCAAAAGAAAATGTTTTAACCAACATGCACAGACAGATGATAAACAGCTCCATGAGAAGAGCAGTTTCTGTACAGTATAGCATCCTGGTTCAAACATCTAATATTATATGTAGACAGAGGTTTTAAATGATTAATTTTGCAGGTGTGGACTATTTGCTTTGAAGATCATCCGTGGTTAATTTAAAAATCTGAATCACTCAACACACTTCTGATTATCTCTCTACTATATTCCCGTTTATACTCAGGGAATACAAACTGATCATGGTCTTAGACAAACAGAATCAGGATGACAGGAAAGCATGAGTTTTCAAAAGTCATGTAATGCATTCCAAAGATTATATTAGTGTATTATCCATGGCACACCTTCTCGTCAATACAAAATTCAGCTAAGAATTACCTTCATGTGAAAAAAGAGGCAAAATGCTTTTTAAAAAATACGGTTTTTTAAAAAGGAACCAACTCACAACTGATTCTGAAGCACTTGCCTTTGATATCAGAGTACTGAGTGATGCAACAGACAAGAAACTATGGTAAAAGACATTCATTTGCCTTAAGACAAGACTCACATGAATTAAACAATTATAGCTGACACAGTTTATAGTTTATCATGCTATAGAATTTCAGAAAAGACATGAGTGTTGTAAGCACAGCTAATCAAAGATACCTTGGAAAGAATAAAAAGTGGGACTGCTTTGGAAGGACAGGCTGGGGCTGATCACGCATCCAAAACACTTGGCACAGTGCAAGGATGACATAAAACATTTCTGAAGTTAACTGATGGTAATATAGGGTTTGCAAATATGAAATGAGAGAGATTATTATATATTTGCATTTATCAAATCAAGAGAGCAACATGAGGAAAGAATGAAGAAACTAACAAATCAGTATCACCTATACGGTATTTTGCTAAAATGTTTAACTGGAATATAATCAGAAAACCATCAGACAAATCCAAATAAAGGGACAATCCACAAAACATTTGCTGTCTACTGTTCAAACACATCAAGGGCAGGAAAGACAGAACATCATGCATGGATGTTCTAAAGAATATTAAAGAAACATAAAATCCTAAGGCAAGGCAACTGCTTGATTAGATTCTGAGGTGGGGTAGGAAAGAGTGTTAGATTTTTTTATTTTATTAGAGAAAGGTGAGGAGAGACTGTATTTTAAATAATACAATTGAATCAGTGCTGAATTCGTGCATGTGATAATGGCTGTGTAGGAGAACATCCTTATTTTTCAGAGACGCAGCTAAAGTATTTCGGGGTGATGTATCACGTCTGCAACTTAGTCTCATATGGTTCAGTTTTTTTAAAAAAACAAATCTATAAATAAACACCACCCCCAAAGAGAAAGATAAAGCAAATGTGGCTTTGTTGAATCTCAGTGAAATAAATAGTTGTGGAGAGAGAAATAATGAGTCAGATGGGACTAGATTAGGTGGATGGATGACACTGAGAAGTGATGAGACTGGGGCAAAGATCTATGAATAGGGAAAGTGAAGAGCTGATGGAGATCTTGAATTATGAAATGAGGAACTTGGCCTTGACTTAGAAAGACAATTGCGACATAGAATACACAATGGTCTTTAGCTTTAAAGAAAATAATGCCTTTAGGCATCAGGAAAATAAATATGGCAGCACTTGATAGGAAACACTAAATAGAGAAATGATTCAAAGGTCAATTTGGAAGAGACTCTCAAAATAACCAAACTGGACACAATGACAGGTTGAGATCCATAAAAGCAGAGCTATGTAAAGGTCAAGAGAGATCCAAGTATCAGAAGGAGATAAAGGTTGTGGATGGATTCTCTACATGGATAAGGAATTTATCTGGGGTTATTTTCTTCACCAGCACCCCCCAAAATCTCAAGTAAGACCTCATTATCACTCTAGATTCCCTGAGCATTTAACCATAGCAAGATCCCACTTTGGCTGAGATCTTTCACAAAGGACCCATACTCAACCACAGTAACTGGCAATAAACAGTGAGATTCAGGAAAACAAAGATTGTGTCTTTCTGGTTCAGCATCTATGTACAGCATCTACCCAAGAATCAAAAGAAAAGTGTCAAACATGAGTCAAAGGAGAGAAGCAACTCAAAAATTCCCATGAAACTCTTTGAAAACAAAGACAATCCCTATAGGAAATTTTTGCATATGATCTCTTAACACAACACACTTCTCTTGTCCCCATAGTATTATGTGATTAGAAGAGCATGTCAAATCTGTGGTATTCTCCCCCCAAACCCCATAACCCCCAACAAAAGCATCACCTAAGCCTAGAATGACAGACATCAGACAAAATACCTGACCAATACTCCTCAAATTGTCAAGGCTGTAAAAAACTAGGAAAAACAAGAAACTAGCACAGATCAGAAGAAGCTTATGAGCCTATGGCTATGTGGGATTCTAAATGGGATCCTGGAATGATGTGAGGACATTCATGGAGAAACTGACAAACTCTGAATAAAGTCTGTAGTTTAGCAAAGAGATCTACAGCATTAACTTTTTGGTTGTAACAAATGTCTCATGGAAAAAGATATCAAATTAGAGGAAGCCATCTGAAGGACACATAAGAACTGTCTCTACTAAGTATGTTTCCAACTTTTCTGTATATGTAGAATCATTCAAAAATAAAAAGCATTTAAAGAAAAATTCTAACATGGAGGTGGAGAGAAATGGACCCATCTGGAAGGAGAGCTCACTTGGGATGAACTTATCATTCACCATGTATTTTCTGAGGTAGGGTAAGTCAGTGGAATAGAAAAGTCCCAAATTAGATCAGGAATAGTTTGCAGCAATAGTTGCTTCCAAAGATTGTTTTTGGTATGCCTTTGTTTAACATACAGGGGATATACTTATTCACAGATAGTTTGCATGACTTTGTCAACTCACTATTTATTTATGCAAATCATTCTTGTTGATTTGTCCCTGAAGACAGTTGGTCAATCTATGTCATTACAGAGCAACTTCCCAGAGATTTTTCTTCTAGGGATCTATTTTTTACTTTTCTACATAATTTATTCCTGGCCAAATCTCTCTCTCTCTTTTTTTTTTTCTCCTTTTTCAAAATTTACTCATTCCTGTCACAATTTTTTCAATTAGTAAAGTTATTATTTCTTTAATTGAGGTAATATTAGGATCTCTGTCAGTTATCAACACTTCAGTGCACAAATAACTGAATCACCCATGATCCACCATCATAGTCCATTGTGCTTCCTTCCCTCTTTCTTCTTACCCTTCTCCCTCCCCAACCTAAAAGCTTCAGTTTCTATAACAACTTTCAAGGGTTCATTTTTTAGCTTCTCTTTGACCCTTAGTTTGGTTTATCTATCTTCCACATATTAGTTAATTCATTTTTTTAGATTTCAGTTTATTTAAGCCAAATCATGCTAACACTTTGGTATGTATATTTTTCTACATTCCTTGTATATGCTTGGCAAGAGTACAGCAGGACCTGGGTTTGAATCTCATATCTTCTACCTTCGACATAAGTGATTCAGACAAGTAATTTAGCTTCTATAAAATGAGTGTAGTAACACACATTTCATATACACCATAATTCAATAAGATAATTTATGCAAACTACACTATCTAAAAATAGTAATCATTGAAAAATTCTTGTTATTATTATAATTATCATTAGCATTAATTATACCTCACTATGTAGGGTAATAATTACAAGACCAATGATACAATTACTATACACTTACAGATTATAAGTGTATGAGATGAACAGAAAGCTTCAAAGAATAAATTTTAAGGACCATCATCCAAACTCTGTAATTCCATAAATCTCAAAGATATTAAATAACTTCTCTGTAGTCACGTAGCTTCTAAGTGATAAAGATCTAGTTCATCCAGATCTTCTGCCTTCCAAGCCAGGGAGCACTTTGTCCCTTTCTTCACAGTGCTATCCAAACAGAGAAGAGTTGGAATTACTACCAATGGCCAGTGTGATTTTAACATATCCCTACTAATACTATGCTGGAGTGTCAACAAAATTTAGCAGAAGACTGTCAATTGTGGGCTTATAGACATAAGGGCCAGGGAAGACTTGAAGAAGTATCTCTTAACAAATATGGATATACACGATTTTTTGGACAATGAGATTGAATCATAAAAATGTTGATTAAATAACCAGTGAATGATGGGGCTGGGATTCCAGAATCTGTATTTTCAATTCTAGTGCCAAAAGAACTGCTGACCTGGGAATGAATGAGTCCTTTGGTGAATTAATTGAACAAAAACAATTTTACAACAGATGAAAAGAGTGAGAAAATGTAAGTTTATGAATATAAAGTTGGGTTTTCAAGTTACTCTCATTTTAGAGCTGGCAACCACTACTAGGTAAATAGCATTGTCTACTGTAGACACAAACTAAAGGATAGGCTTCCCTCAAGTATGATCAGGGAAGAACAGTACACACACTGGAAGCATCTTCCTCCATAGTCATAATATTTATTTGATATTTGAAATTACCTTTGTATTTTTATTTTAGGTCTTCTTTCTGTTATTCTCATTTTCAAAAACAGATATAAATAATGACATGTTTAGCTCAATCTACCTCTGCTCACAATTCTTGAATTTATCTTCTATGTGTCCATCTACCTGCCAAACACCCCAGACTCAACCACAGTACATTCTATGGCAGGCACGGCTTTCTTCCCCAAATTAGGCTACGGTTCTGCTTGTGAGTAGTGATCAGTTCTTATTCATTTCTTTTTTGTATCACCAAAACTTAACTCAGTCTCTCAATGCTGCTTGAAAATGAACAAATAAATGAATATAAAAGTAAATAAAATCAACTAAGGAGTCACTTATATTTTTAACATGTCAAGGTGTTAGTAGCTACTTTATTTTTGCCAAAACTAGTTCTTCACTTAGAGGCTAGATATTTTTTCCTAAACATTTTGACAAATGTTTTAAGCAGAATGCACAAATTTCATCCAAAGTGATAGTTTCCTAAAAATAATTTTTTGACTGTCAGTCTTTTTAAAAAGTGTAATAATTTGGAAATAATATCTTTTACATAATTTATATGTTGCTTAAAAACACAAACGCACCATACACAGCATGTGCACAGTCAACCAACTGAAACTGTTGATAACCCTGAAACAGACTAGTCTTGAAAGCAGTGAGCTCCCCACCAAAAGTAGAAGGTTGATGGGCACTCATCATCAAGGACCTGAAGGAAAATTTCTGTCTGAGTAAAGACTGAATCCAATCTCTCTCTCAAAGAATTTTAATTATCAGACTGAGTTTTTAAGGAAGCACAAACACCTTATTATTCCATATAAATTGCTTTTAAATCATTCCCTTTTTCCCCTTAATCTATAAACACATACTCACACAAATAAATAAATAAAATAAAAACCAACTTACTCTTTGTGTTTGGCTGAATGCAAATTTCTGGAAATTTTCCTTGCAAGAATTATTTGAGGGCCTCCCTGGTGGCGCAGTGGTTAAGGGCTGCACTGTGGCACTATGGGCAGTGGGGATGCAAGTTCAACGCCCAGCTGGGGAGATTCCCACATGGTGCAGCAGACCTCTCCTGCCTTGCCCACTGCTCCCCTCAGTAGCGCATTTCCATCCATCTGCCTGTTTTGCTCCCCACTCTGTCTCTGGTGAACCCTCTCGCCCCCTCTTGCCTCTGGCCTGTACCCCAGCTTGTATGCATAAATAAATAAATCTTTTTTTAAAAAAAAAGCATTAGCTGTTCTTTTTTTAAAAAAAAAAAAAAAGATGAATTATTCGAATAAAGCACAGACTCGTTCCAGGGACTATTTAACCCAGCACCCAAACCTAAGTTTGTAAGAATTCCCTTGGGTGATTATTAAAGTGAAGATGCTAAATACCACCACACCCACACACACCCCACACCACAAACTAGTTCAATAGATCAAATGTAAGGAATAGACTAATATATACACTAATCTGCATTTTTACCAGGTGTGACCTGATTTGAGGAAATGTATTTTCTATGCTTGGAAAAATACTGCTCCAAAAGATATATAAAGTCAGTTGTAATAGCAAACACAAATTTAAGATTTTTGTAAAACCATTTATGATGATGCGGAGAATTTCAGTGGAAAGAGAATGCAGTCAAGAAATCCTGTTACAATAATCAATAAGAAAGTTGATAGCATCTTGAGTAAGACCATAGATTGGAAAGAATATAGTAAGAGAAACATTTAAAAGTTTCAATATTCACAAAGTAAATCAACAAAACTTGATGACTCAATAGTTAGGCACAGTGGGGCGGACAGAGTTGGGGTGAGAGACAAGGACAATGAAGAAAAATCTAACTTCTATAATTCATGCTTGGAGATGAACTAGGTGCCACTATGTGAGACAATTTCTGACTATCAGTCAAGTGTGGGGTCTGGGCAAGCCAGCCAGGATACTACCAAGTCACATAATATCTTTGTAGACAGTTTTAAAAGACACCAATTTTTAAAAAAATATTTTTTATTGTGGTGACATTGGTTTACATTGTGATTAGTATTTTGGAGGTGCAGGATCTCCCCCTTCAGGGGCAATCTCTGTAGCATACCCATCACCGAGATACCCATGGAAGTTACCAGTTTTTAAGTAGAATTATACCTCTAAACAAGCTAGTAAGTGAAAAAAAAAAACCACTGAACGCATTTGAAGGCACTCCAATCAGGGAATAGACACAGTCCTGTCTTATAGTCCATGTCTGTGGAAGCACAACAAACGTGATTTAAGCTTCCATCTCCCCACAACCATAGGTCTCATGCAAATCACAATAACTGGCAATTGACCCAGAGAAACACTAAAATATACAGAACATGGACTTGGGAACTGATGGTTAAAACAGAAGGCAGGTAGAGATACCAGGCAAAACAATTCCCCAGGAATCATGAAGTACTGAATAGATTGTTGAATAGATTCCCTACATGCATAATTTTTCTAGAATCATTTTCCCAAATCATTTTCTCCTTAAATCTTCATGGCAGCCCTCACCACCTCTCCTGATACTGCTCAGATATTACTGAAGTAATGGTGACTGGTAATGCGGGGTGTTTCTGCTGTGGGATTCACTGCCTCTGTCACAAGTGACTCCCTGGAATGCGGGGTGTTTCTGCTGTGGGATTCACTGCCTCTGTCACAAGTGACTCCCATTAGACAGCAAAATGGAAAAGGGCAGCGAGAGTGTCTCAGTCACTGCTGTTGCTCAGCACCATGGACAGCACTCAACAATCTTACCAGGAAGCTCCACTCATCAGTAACTTTCTTCACCCTGCTTGTGAAAACATAATTTGTATTTCTCAATTCTTATTCTAACTTTACACAAATACCGTTAAATGACATGACTTTACAAGTGACAATGCAGTCTATTGATCCCATTAAAACTCAGAAAATAAGTAAATAAGCTTCTTCGGATATTTCCCAAAGTCTACCAAACACTGTATTAGGATCTCCTGTTAACTCAACTTACATGCCATTCTATAATAAAATACTGGTCCTATTTTCACTAACTATGGTCCTTTAACATACTGTTTTGTATCCCTGCTTGTATTTCTTCCCCTTCAGTTGTGTCGCTTTTTTGTCACAGTCACTTAACTTTCTTGTCCTCTTTATAACAGTGCTAAATCGTTTTGACTAAGCATGCACATCAGGCGGAGACAGCACAGATGTCAGCACCTGTGTGCTAAGCCTGTGCCTTAATGTATCCTTTGGTTCATTATTTTACAGATTTTACATTCAATGTAGAAATTGCTGTTTCTTTAGGGAAAATATCTCAATAATTGCTGCTTATATTTCTTTCATAAAACTTCTATTATTTGTCAGTGTTCATAAATCTGTGCCTAGGATATCTGATTAAATATAAAAACACTTGAGAATTATCAATAGTGATAAATGTGTGGTTTTTGTGCTTTTAAAATTATGTTTTCTTAAAATGAACAACACCTTAACTTTCAAAAGGCAAACTTAACAGGGGAGAAAGAGAACAAAGAAGTGGTAACAAGTAAGTATTTATTCAGTATATACTATACTCCAGGAATTTAAAATGTCTCATAATATGCTCACAATATTTCTGAATAAATTGCTCTCTCCATTTTATATATGAAGAACTTCATAGAAGCTGAGGAAATTGAAGATCATGGTCATAATCAATATGATTATGTTAATGTCATGATCAAAAATATCAGATGCTGAGAAAAAGGTAGATCAATGATTCAATCCTGGTATGTCATGTTCTTGTCATGTTATTAGGATTGGACATTTTAGAACAACGCTAGTTTTTCCTAGAACAATGCATTTTGAAAATATGACAACCCAGTGTCCTTTGAATGTGACATTCAAGAACAAACTTACTGCCTTCTTGACATGAACGATAACACAATGGCTCAGAAGCATTTGTCTAATTATTCTTATAGGAGTTTACAAGAACAAGATGGCATTTGTAGTTAATAATGCAAAAGCAATTTTAGATATCAATTCACAAAAAGCACAAATGGTACTTTTAGTGCATTTGCACATATGTTCTTTAAAAGATAAAACACACTTGTATCTTAGTTAAGCCATGGAGGCAAGTTTATTTTTCTTTACTTAGCTTAGTCCCTAGGATATTATTATCCACCCTTTTTAATTCCATCTGTTTTTATGACTTGAGTCCCACAACCTATTTGGTGGAAGGCTAGGTTATGTTGATCATTTGGGGTTCCATATGCTTCTGGGATCACTGTTGCCATATTGCCTGACTTGTAAAGCTCAGAAAATATTATTAAGGATATGAAATGCCAATAAGTCAAAATACTGAACAAAAAAATGCATAAATAAATTCAGATAGAAATGTTGGCTGAAATTGTCATTGAAATGTAGCCTTAAAAATATACAGAGATGTAAAAGACATAAATAACTATATATATATATATATATATATATATATATATATATATATATATACACACAGAGAAACTTTTATCTTCCCAGGGCTTCTAGCATCACCAATTGGATGCTGGTGGCACAAACAGTAATATTCCTAAATAAAAGCATCATAATATCAGGGTTGTTTAAGTCCATGAGTTATATTTTGCACATCAAGCAAATACCAGCATTCAATTTTTATTCAAGGTCAAGTGTTGTTACTATATTACAATTTTTTAGAGTTTAAGTGGAATGTGTTAATTGGCTTTTATCTCACGTTGGGAGATATTAGTAAGTAATAAAGACAAATAATGGGGCACCAAAATAAGCATTCTGCTATACACACTGACCCAGGTCACAGGCTTAAAGATGGAGACACGTGGAGAGATCATGATACTTTACCAAATGTACCTTATAGAAGAGCAATTGCATCTATTCAGGAATACTAATTCATTAATTCAATGAGTATTTTTGGACACCAATCTATATCCTCTTCAAAGCATTGGGATATAACAGAAATAACCCAAAGATTCCTACCCCCAATGCAAGTAAATGCTGGGATGTGGAGTTGAGGTAGACTGTAAAAAGATACTAAGGAAACAAGATCATTATGGAGCAAATGAAGGCAATAAAGAAAATGAGCAAAGCAATGAAAGCAAATAGGAGCTGGATGTGAATGGAGGCAGAGGCAGGTCTTTACAGACTGTTCAGGCAAACCCAAGTGAGGGTAGGATTTTGTTGCTAAGTCATGAACAATGAGAAGAAAGGGGTGTGCCAAGCAGGGGAAGGTGCAAATGAAAAGACCCTGAAGCAAGAAAGAGTTGCCTATGTTAAAGGACAAGAACAGGTATCCATGTGGCTAGAGCAAGGTGAGCAAGGAGGAAGGTGGCCTGTGATGAAAGTCAAGAGGTGAACAGGGTTAGTTTTCCTTGTATTGTATAAAATATTTAGAAATGATCAAGAAAAGTTGAAGGTCCTTGTAACTAGGTTCTCTGGTCTCTAGGGATGTTTGCGTAATGTCTTCAGACAGCGTTTTCACCACTTACGACCCTAGAGCAGCTGTCCTGTAGTAAGCATCATGGCTGAAGAGAGACCAAAAAAAAAAAAAGCAAAAAACAAAATAAACAAAAAATAACCAGATGAGAACTATTGCACACCTGCTGAGGAGTGTCCTGAACGTCCTCCAGATTTGCTCTTTCTCTTAGTTTGAACCTAGAAAATCGAGAGTTTTGAATAGGAGCTATAGAAAACGACAGGATCAAAGATTCAACAAGTGCCAAAAGAAGGAGAAATTTGATGAAATTACAGAGAACGGGAAGTCCCACAAAGTGAAATAGCAACAAGTGGCAGATACCAGTGGCTAAAGCTGACAATACATGAAGTTTGCCACAGATACACAATAAATATATAAAAATACATTTAATATAACCATTAAAATTCAATATATATAAAAAATTCTGGGATCAAATTTTCTTTCCAATGTATTTTAAAATCCTTTCCAGGTCTTTTTTGTGTAAATAATATAAACAAAAGTAATACAGAGAGTAAAATAATAATATAATAATGTACGGAAACAGGGTAGGATACTTGTGGAACAGACTAATAAGGGTTAAGATGGACCCTTTCTTTCTGGACAGACAGGAGTAGGACAGGACTCGTCAAGGTGCTTACCTGCTTAGGAAACAATAAATAAATAAATTTGTTATATGAGTGTTCCTCCCCACAAAATTGATCATTTTTTCCCCTAAATACAGAGCATGATAAACAGGATCCAAACTCCAAAAGAAAGGAAAAAAGCAGTTTTAAACTAACATCATGCCAAAATAAGATAACTACAACTGAGAAGTTGTGATAGCCATTGTTTTTAAAGTCGATATCAGAATGTCAGACAAACCATGATTTGTAAACTCCTGGGATTACACAGGAAACAACCCAGCCACTTATCTCAATCAAACTGATGGGAACAGACATGACTGATATAAAAGCAGAAAATGCTTGAGGAAGATTCTGCTAAACACTCACAGTTTCACATGAAAGAGTATTATTACATCCCCTTAAATCACCTATTTACTGACAATATAAACAATATCCAAATGGTCCCTCCTTATAATTAGTGAGGCATGTAAGTAATAAGATACCCCCAAAATACAAAACCTACTCTTCAGAAGGCTTCATACCAACGTTAGATTTATAAATTATTCCAGTACCAATCACTGTTTGCACTCATTCTTCTCTTAATAAAAATAAAACATAGCCAAAATCCTTTTCATTAATGTGGTTTTAAAAATGCATATATAATGCTACTCAATTTATATATATAATAGGCATGTTCTCCAAACACTGGAATACTCAGGTTCAGGAAGGTAGGAGCGTTTAGTGGGTTGAATGGTGACCTTCAAAGTAATCTGCCTACATTCAAGCCTGTGGGAACTTGTGAAAGTGATCTTATTTGGAAATGGGTGTTTGCAGATACAACTAGGGATCTCAAGATGAGAATAATGAGTTGTCTGAGTGGTCCTAAATGTCCAAGTGTTCTTGTAAGAGATTACAGAGGAGATACATGCAGAGAAGACACAAAGATGAAAGGAAAGACTGTAGTGACACAGACAAAGTCAAGGAATTCCTGCAGGGCCTCCCTAGTGGCGCAGCGGTTGGGCGCTGCGCTGTGGACCTGTCTGCAGCAGCGATGCGAGTTCGACGCCCGGCCTGGGAGAGTCCCGCATGGCGCGGCAGACCTCTCCTGCCTTGCCCGCTGCTCCCTTCAGCAGTGTATTTCTGATCTGCCTGTTCTGCTCCCCGCTCTGTCTCTGGTGAACCCTCTCGCCACCCACGCCTCTGGCCTGTACCCCACCTTGTATGTATAAATAAATAAATCTTAAAAAAAAAAAAAAAAGGAATTCCTGCAGCCACCAGGAATAGGAAGAGGAGAGAAAGGATTTTCTACCACAGAGTTCTCAGGCCAAGCACACCCTGATTTTAGACTTCTGGCCTCCAGAACAGAGAGAGAACAAATTCTCTTGTTCTAAGCCACCACATTTGTGGTGATTTGTTACAGTGCTCCTAGAAAACTAACACAGAGTCTTTCTGATCTATTTTCTTAATGACTGGTAAGAAATTTATTGCAACAATAAAGATCTGCCCAGAAAATCAAGATAAGTCATTAGTATGCTCGAAATCTAATCGACAAGCATTTTCATGTCAGCATGCTTTTGTTGACTCCTTGCCCATATAACTACTTTGTTGCACTCAAATTATATACAGGATGTGTTATTTCCCCTTTGCTCACTGAACATGACATCACTATAATGGTATTCAAATATATTTCAATTTCTGTATAAATTCTACTGAATTGATATACCATATGTTGAAGATTGGAACTGGCTCTTAAATTACTTATAATGACTTTCAACTATGGTCAGAGATACATGGTATGATACAATATACAACTGTGTATGTGTGTTGCTTGAAACTTGAAAAGAAAATCATCACACAATCAACCAAGTATTTCTTGAGTAACTACGAAGTAACAGGCGTTACTGCAGATCTTAGCAATGCTGCAGTAAACATGAAGAAAGTAAATGGACTTAAAGTTTATATGACAGTTACAAAGTAAAATGACGATAAAACATCCACCATCATATTTTATAAACATGATAAAACTGATCGGCCAGGAAGGAACAAAACTCTCAGCAAACCAGAAATGGAAATGGACTTCCTGTATTTAAACAGGCATCTCACAAAACCCTATAGCAAACATCATGCTTCATTGATGAAATGTTAGGTGCATTTCTTTTAAAGTCAGCAACAAGAAAATGATGCCATCTCTCACCACTGCTATTTTCTATCTACCAGAAGTCCTAAGTGCAATAAAAGATGAGGAAAGTACAGGAGTGAAAATAGAGGATAAGATTATCATAATTTGCAAATGATATGACAATCTACATAAAAATCCTCCCAAATATTTACAGACAAATAATTAGAATTAAAGAATTTAATATGAATACAGGATAATTGAACAATTTCTTAAAGAAGCTCCGGAAAGCATATTAGGAAAAAAAAGATAGATGATTTTGACTATTGCATAATTAACCATTTCTCAAGATACCATCAAATGATATTATTAACACATAATATTAATATTTTCACATATATGTCTTGTTTGGAATTAATATTAGAACTATTAAAATCAGTACTACATGGTGATAAGAAGATAAAAAGCTACCTTTCAAAAATGAGGGAAAAAAGTCACTTGAACTGGCATTTCATGGAAATTAAACTCAAATAATAAACATGTTAAAAGATGTTTAATATCAAGAAAATGCCTATTAAGACCACATTAAATACAGATACACATTAGATTAGCAAAAATTCTAAAGGTTTACAGTAGTAAACCTCCATGACATGGGGTTGAGAAAACGAACATGTTCATACATATGCTCAATGTGTCCATTGCCAGGAAGATAACGAAATCAAACTGGACTGTGGTTACACAAGTGGAATACTACACACGAATGAAAACGAAATACAGGGACGCACAGCAGGAATGACTCAGAAATAATTTTAAGTGAAAAGAAACAAATTGCGTACAATAACAAAGTATAAAATTATTTTTAGTTTCCAAATCCAGCAATGCCAAATAATATATGTGAAGCAATAGTGCAATGCTTAACAATTATATTTTCTGAGATTTCATCATTGTGCAAACATCATTATAGGATGTGATCACACAAACCTGGATGATACAATTTATACTTCCTGCCAGTTTGGTATAATCTAATTGGACCACCATCATATATGCAGTCCATCATTAACAAAATTTTACTAAGCAATGTATGACTAATAAAAACTAATATCTAAAGATGGGAATAATGAAGCAAAATGCATAACACTGATAACCCTTGAAGATGTCAGGAGAAATGAGATTTTAGAGTAACATATGAACAAGTTCAATAGTAATGATGATACTTTAATTCTTAAGTTGGAAACTTTATTCATGAGTTTTCAAATTATTGTTTTGCTTTATAAATTACATATATGCTACATAAAATTTTGATTTTAACAAATATGCAAAATTTTTTAAATAAAAAATAGGAATAAGGAACTGAAAAGCATTCATTGTTCTAAAGGGAGAAAGAAAAGTTGAAAATAAGCTGCCATAAAATACTGCAGTTGAAGGCACATGAGCAAATGTTCAACATCACTTACCATCAGGGAAATGCAATGAGGTTCTACCTACTCACATGAAAATAGCCCCTATGAGCAACACTAAAACCAACAAATTTTGGCAAGGGTGTGTAGAAAAAGGAAAAGTCATACATTGTTGGCATGAATGTAGACTGGTCCAGCCCCTTTGGAAAACAACATGGAGATTCCTTAAAGTATTAAAAATAGATATACAATATGATCCAGCAATTCCACTCGTTGGTATTTATTCAAAGAATGCAAAAGCACTAATTTGAAGGGATATAGGCACTCCTATGTACATCACAGCACTACTTAAAACAGCCAAATTATGAACAGCCTAAGCACCCAACATCAGATGAGTAGACAAAGATGCGGTACAGACACACAATGGAATACCACTCAGCTAGTATATATAAAAAAAATAACAATAATGAAATCTTGCCATTTGCACCATGGAGGGGATTATGCTAAGTGAACTAAGTCAGAAGAGAAAAACAAATGCCAGATGATTCACTTATATGTAGAATACAGAGAAACAAAACAAGGAACAGACAAAACTAAGCTCCCAGAGAAACCCTAGAAATATGACTACAGAGTGGAAACTTCTAGAGGAAGGGAGGGGCTTGAGAACAAAGAGGGGAGGGGGTCCCAAAGATTTGGAATGCAGGCTTATGGGTGCTTTGGTGTTATTTTGGTGGTTATTTTGGTGGTGCGTGTCTTGTGCTAACATACAAGACATCTGGAGCTGTGAACAGTATACCTCTAAATCATACAGACTTGTAAAACAATATTACCTCAATTATAATAAATTTAAAGTGTATATTTTCTGTATAATTATATATTAATGAAATGAAGTATATATTCCAACTTCAATAAAATTGAAAGCAATTTTTGCTATAGACTTGTAGTGTTCACTCTAGCTATACATTAGACTTACTGAGAATGGTGGAGACTTCCAGTAAGAGCAATGCCTAGGCCCCACTTACAAACACATAAATCAAGATTTATAGAACTGGAAGCCAGTCATCAGTGTGTTTGTTTGTCTGCTTTGTGTTTGTCTTCATCATTTGCCAAATGACTCTTATATACAACCAGGATGAAAAATTGCTGATCTAGACCACTCCTATTTTGTGTTGAGAAACTGAGGCCAGAGAGAAGAAATTTGCTAGATTAAAACCTCAGAAAACCAAGCTTTGAACCATCTACCATTTCGTAAAGATAATTAGAGTCAGGCATTTCACCAAGGTTCTACTAAAATTTTTAAAAAGAGATGGAAAAAGTACATTTAAAAAGGAACCTTATTCTGAAAATAGTCCCCAGTCCTCCGGCATTCTAACTTCCCTACACATTTTCTCCAGGCAAAAAAATTATATAAAGCTTCATCTCCCTCCCCCTTTCTAGAGGGGGGGTGCTCTGCTTTATGTCCTTTACTCCACTTTGGACTTATAGAAATCACCCTAAAGAGGTGTGGACCAGCCTCCTCCCTGCACTCCTCCGTCCTTTTGTGAGACTGCCACCCACAGAGGACAGGGGCCAGGGCTGTGTTGACAAGCATGCAGGGCTGGCTGGAGGGAGCACAGGCTGAAACGTGACTTTCAGCATCTTTGTTCCCTAGGTTTTGCCCAGAAAGTCTTCCGAGGCAGCTCACACGATGGCCATATTGTGGAGTCCCAGACTGTCCTCACATGGAGTCATCAGACAGCTGTTAACAGTACCTAAGGCAACTGAGGATGTCAAGACATCTGCTTTCTGCTTCACCATGCAGAAAACTGTGGAAGATGGGGGCGATGTTTTTATTCAATATAACCAGATATTCTTCTGCCGCTCTTCTACAGTTGATTCTGA
This sequence comes from Scalopus aquaticus, assembly GCA_004024925.1. Classification (NCBI taxonomy): domain Eukaryota; kingdom Metazoa; phylum Chordata; class Mammalia; order Eulipotyphla; family Talpidae; genus Scalopus; species Scalopus aquaticus. Next base: position 28,407 of record PVIJ01006784.1, read on the forward strand.
CGAGGAACCACTGGGTCATTTCACTTTTGGTTCCTCTATCTAATATGCTGAAAGAGGGTCTGCCCCCATTAGTGGAGGATTCTGTTTTCACTCTAGGAAAAGGGACATACGCTGGGGTTCTCATCTTTGTCCACGATCATGAGTGCCCCCACAACTTCATGGAGATACCATTACTCTCTCACAGACTTAGTCCTTTAAGTCCAAAGACAAAGTACACTGTGATGGAATTTTACATTCCTCCTAGGTCCCAGAGATGTTAAGATGAATATTTCCTGGAAGCAAAATGTGTTTACACATTGACGCCAAGATACAGAAATTAAAACTTTGTAAAACTTAAATTGTTTAGTAATAATAACATTGGCATCTGTTACCAATTTTGATGTGTCCGATTTATGAACCTCCACACCATTCCTTTCAATGCCATAACTCACTCAAACTGAGTCTTTCATTTCTCTTGTGAAGCCATAATATTTTGTCTAAATTCAAAAAGAAAAGAGAAAGGGGAAAATGAATGGAATAATTCCCAGCAGAGAAATTCTAAGTAATTAATAGTTGACTAAAAAGAGAAAATGCATAAATAAGACTGACAAAAATCGAATTTTTTACTCAGTTTTATTATGTTTCTGTTAAAATGAAGAATTATCCTGCAGATTCTGAATTATTCCAATCAATTTAAAATGGAGGAAATTATGATTTTTTAAAAGCTCTGACTATCAGCCTCACTGGCTTGAGTTTGGATTAATGCATATGATATGAGAAGTTGTTTTTTCATTGAACATGTCTACCAGCAGGATTGAAAACATAACTTCTTCAAATCTAGTAAAGCTTAATATAAGTCATTTATATACAACAATTTTTGATACAAAGCAGCTGTCCTTTTTTATTACTGAGTTCTGAAAATGTGACTTATATGCACCTATTCTTCCACTCGAATGGGGCCCCCTAAGACTAGAGAGCCCCTATTTTGGACTTGGCAAGTTTTCAGCCTGCAGGGGTAGGAGATCCTTGATGAGTGAAGGACCACGCATAATAAAGTAGATAAAAACTTGGTGTACAAGAAAGCAAAAAGAAGTAGGCTGCAGTGCCAGGCTCTGTAGGATGGAGTGGGGTGGGATGGGGTGGGTGGGGTGGGCTGAGGTAAAGCAACTATGGCAACATTAAGCAAAAGCATTTGGGAGTTTGGGGGGTTGGGATCTGGGAGGAAAATCTGGCCCTGTACGAAGTCTCTCTTTGGCCTCAGGTATTGTAGTACCAGGAGGAAATGGCACTAGGCGGGTTCTCGATGATGGGCAGATGGGTATAAACGAGTCCTGCAGCCCTCGATGGCTTTTTATGGCTTTTTAATTTAAACTCTTAAACTCTGCAACTATATACAAGATGGCAGGGCCGGGAGGCCACTGGGTACCATTTGCTCATGGCCAGGGGGCCAGGAGGCTAGGGGACAAATCTCCAGCTTCTTTGGGGCCCTTCCTGCAGCATGCTCTTGCTGCTGCCTTCTGTGTGCTGCTGCTTCCTCCCTCTGCTCTCTCCTTCTGCGCATGCGCACTCTAAGGGCTACTCCATAGCCACTCTAAGGGCTACTCTAAGCCACGCCTCCCAGGTTTGCTCCTCTAAGCCAAGCAGCACAGGAGGCCTGCAGAGGCCCATCCCCAAGGGCAGGGGGGGGGGGGGGAGACTGAGCGCTCTCCTGCCTACCCCACAGGTATTTAAGGGGGTGAACAAAGTCATGAAATAAGTTTTCATCAAATTATCAATGGACTCTTGAAAACCTGAGTATCACACAGTGTGGATGTAGAGTCAGCATGTTCCTTAAGAGGAAAAGGCAGAAGGGAGGGATTAGATTACAAAACAAGCTGTCCATCCTATCAAGCTGGATATTACCAGCTACTCCCTCCTCTATGACTTCAGTGCAATCAAGTTCTAGAACATTCTGTGTTATTTGCATCAACAATAGTCATAGGTGTGAAATAACAGAAATATATACATAGGTCTCTGCTCTGGATCCCTGACACAGGACTCCTCAAACCCTTGTAAATTCCTAAGTTATACAAATTAATGATAGCGGGAAAAAATGGAGTTTTAAAGTTGCCAAAGGCAGTACCCAAATTGCTTACCGGTCACTATCTTGGTTCTGTACCTGTGCGCACAATTGCAAGACTACTCAGGCTTAGGGAACAATAACAATAGGATTTATTTAACAAACAGGAAAAAGCAAAGAATTACTAAAGTCAACATATGGCCGTTTACCTTACTTAAAACAATGTCCAGTCCTTTAAGTCCCAGAAAAGTAACAAATATGGCATCTTCCCGCCACTGCTGATGTGGAGCTTCTCTTCCAAACAATAGGCCACATTTTCAAAATGGCTTCTACCTTCTTCTGCAGATGTGCAACAATCATACTGTAGGCCAGGTTCCAACTCATGAGAACGACAAAGAACACAACTGGAGATGCTCCCGAAACTGCCATGGTGCCCCAGCACAGCACCAGGCCAACAACTTTGCAAACAGCAACTACAGCGGCCAGACAGCCCTGCAGACTGCACTCACACATTTTAGGAAGGCTCCCGCTTCGGGCCTCTGCCTTCTTCCTTTGGCTGCAGTAAAGGCAAAACTGGGAGCAGTGTCCGTTGCTCGGCTACTTGCAAAGCCTCCAAAGTCACTGGCCCCAAAATCACTGAAGATTCCAAATATGCTCAATCTATATCCCAGAAGCTCAAAACTTCTGGCGTCTGATTTCCAAACTCTCAATCTTGGCGACTACATTTTTTGCTGCTTCTTTTCCTACAACATGGCGGTTGCTTCCTCTATTCCTTCAGCATGGCAACCACCTCTTTCATTCCTAATCATGGCGACTGCTTCTTCCTTTCCTACATCATGGCGACTGAATTGCGTTCTCCTTCAGTCCCTTTAATTTTTCATCAGAAACCCCACCCCAAAATGCAAAATTAGCACTTTACCTGGGGCTATTCATTCTCAACAGCAAACCCCCTCCAGGAGGCACTACCTTTACCGGACTTTGGACTCAGCCTGGTTACACTAGGAGTAACTTTTGTAGCAATGAGGTGACTTTGGGTAGGTTCCTGGATGGCTCCTGAATGGGGGTTGGTCACCACAAAAGGCCAAATTATGATTAGAAGATTAGAATTTTCCACATATAACTCCCTACTCTGATTTTCTTGAGAAAGGAGAAGAGCTGAAAATGGAGTTAATGGTTGATTATTTAATGGGATCCATAAAAATCCCAGCAGTGTGGGATCAGGAGAGCTTCCAGGTAAGTGATTACATCCACGTGCCTGTAGGGTGCCTGCAGGCAGAGACCTATGCATATATTTCTGTTATTTAATACCTATGACTATTGTTGATGCAAATAACACAGAATGTTCTAGATCTTGATTGCACTGAAGTCATAGAGGAGGGAGTAGCTGGTAATATCCAACTACACAGGACGAAAGAACTGGATAGGACCTTCCCACATGTCACCCCACGTATATATCTCTTCATCTGCTGTTCACCTATATCCTTACAACATGTTTAACATACTGATAAACATAAGTGCTTCCCTGAGTTCTGTGAGCATCTCTAGTACATAATCGAATTCAACAGGGAGTGGCTGGTGGGAACCCCAAACTTGTAGCTAAGTGGGACAAAGGTTATGGGTAACCTGGGGATCTACTTATTTTGGCAGTTGGACTATAAACTGGGACTGAGCCCTTAACCTGTGGATTGGATATTTTCTACTGTCCTGGTATCACTGAATAAGGTTAAAATCTAACCCCGCCCCTCCTTGCCCAGCAGGAAGGTTTAAGAGCCTTGAATAGATAAAAGGAACTAATAAGGTTGTTATGGGAACCAGGCCCTAATACTAATCATTCTGACCTTGAATAAAGACCAGCCATCCCAGCATTAACTGGCCCAAACAGAATCAGTCATAAAACGCCCTCAAAATGGGTTATAAAGGGAGCCCCAAATCCTTCACACAACAGACTTCTCCTATCTCACCTGCTGCTTTTTTGTTCCCCTTTTCTGTCCTCTACTGTGTCTCTGTTGAATGGGGACCCCTGCACCTCCAGCCTCAACCTGCTCTTCTCCCCACCACATCTACTGTATATACTATCAGCATGGTAGGACACCAAGTTATCAGTAATATCAGAGCATGGTTGCTGAGGGGAACCCCCAGACTTTGGGTGACAGGAAGGACAGAAGTGTCCTGTGTGAGCAGGAAAGGAGTCCCAGTAGAAAGACTGAAATTGATTTTTCCATGACAACAGTAAACTTGGCTTTGTCTCCTACCTTACAAAGAGTTTTAATGTTATATTATTTACATCCTTTTCATTTTAATCATAGTTGTCATCTAAAGAGTGAGCAAATCTTAAGAGAAAAAAAGAACTAGTAAGAGCTGAGAGGCAGGAATTTAGAGTTTATCTAAGAAAATAAGCATAATAAGATTGTACCTGCATCAGAGTAAACAGCTACGATTTGAGTCAAGTGTGGATCAATATTTAATTAAACACATTAAGCACAGGGAACAAAACATACAGAAATCAGATTTGCAGGAAGTAGTGCAAAAATACATTTGAACCCTATCATCCAGAAATCAAAAGGTTTAAAAATGCAAATCCTCCTTTGATCATTCACTTATCAATGAATATTGCTTCTATAATATCACCGTTGCCTAAGAACATAATCTTAGAATTATACAGTGTCACCATACAGAAGTATGTTTTACTTCCATTTTCTTTTACAAATTTTAAATATTGCTTTTAATCTAAGTACAAGTCAAGTATCTTCCTTTATACAACAGGAAAATGCAAATTGTGACTTTTTTAATTCACAGCTCAGTTTAGGACATTATCCTTTAAAGCTGGGTTTCTTAGAGATGATTCTTGAACCACCTACACTAGGGTCCTCTAGGTCACTGATGTCTCGGTCTGCCCCAGAATTATGGTATCATGGGCCTGGGGTACAGCCTAGGTATGGGGGATTTTTTTAATTCCTACATCATTCTTATGTATACTGACCACTGAATTGGAAACTCACTGAAGAAGAATTTGTGGCATGGATTCTACAATCTGCAGACTTCCAATCTCTCAGGTGTTTGTCAAATCCCACAAATTATAAGATGAAATAGAAATTTACACATACCTAAAAGGGTTTCAAATATTTTCCAGTGTTGGGCCTCCCTGGTGGCGCAATGTTTGAGTCTCAGCCCTATGAAGCTATCAGCAGTCACTGCAACAAGAGTTCGATCCCCAGCCAGGGAGCTTCCCACATGGCGCAGCAGACCCCTCCTGTCTCATCCTACTGCTCCCCTCAGCCGTATACTTCAGTAGATCCGCCTGTTCTGATCCCCACTCTGTCTCTGATGAATCCTCTCACCAACTCCACACCTCAGGCTTGCACCCCAGTTCTTATATGCATAAATAAATCTTTACAAATAAATATTTTCTAGTGCATACCAAAATCCATATCCTCCCTTCCTTGAGTCCCCCACCCCCACCCCGCCCCAGAGAACTCTCAGAGCAGGACTAATCAGCAGTAGATCTGACCATTTTAAGACATCTTTAGAATAAGTTGGTGTTTCCAAAGGATTTGTTTGCATTTAATCCTTTAATATGACAGCAACCTTCAAGGTAATTTTATCTTTTTTTTAAAATGAGCAAATACAGGTTCAGGGCTTTTGACTCACACTAAGTAAAATTAGCAAGAAAGTGTTGAGAATGGAACACAAACATCTAACTTCTCAAAATATCTGCTCCTCGCCCTATATGGATGATGACCACATTTTTTAGAAGGAAATGACAGTTCCTGATCCAGGTACTAACCTTGGAAATACTCCCACTTTATCCATGTGGCCTCTCCTTAGGCCTCCTCCTTACACCAGTACAAAGAATAGTCTCAGAAACCACATTTCCATAGTGCACGCTGTAAGTCACAGTGGACAGTTGTCCCCAAAGGAGTCACAGGCTGTCAACAGGAGAGTAAGGCAAGTAGGAAGTCAGTGTTCACAGACCTTTTGTTCTCAACCCATACCCCATCCCCTGCCCAGTGCCTAGTGCAGGGCAGAAAAAGGGACACCCAATCAAAGGAAGGAAAAGATAAACATCGATGGTCTCGCCACATATATGGGAGTACAGAAAGACCAAACAAAGGTCAAGAAAAAGACAAAACTTGCAAGCAGACCTAGGTCTGAGGCAGCCAGCAGGGGAGCAGGAGGCAGGGAGGGGGTGGTCAAAACAGAGGAGGGAAGCGCGCAAAGGACTATGGTGACAGGTCAGAGTGCTGCGATGGTGAACTAAGGGGATTATACCTGAGGGGAGAAAACAGATACTGTAGGAAAATGAACAAGGATGTAAGAAAAAAAATAAATAGATAAATAAATAGAGATACCCAATCGATACATGTTAAATGAGGCTGGGTCTCATCTACTCCATGCCTTTCTGGTGCTTGCATGGAGGGCTCACCGGGAATATTGTGAAGCGAACTCTCTAAGGACATTTCTGAATGTGCAATGCCATCTTTTAGACTAAACCACACCCAGCACTCCCATGTACCACGTCTCAGATGGCACAGGCAGAGCATTTCCTGAAAAACAACGTGTTCAGGTAGAATGTGCCAGAGTCAAAAGGGAGCACTCGCCTCTTCGCCACACAGGAACAACTTTGCCCAGACTCCATCATTTGACAGAAAATCTGACCCAAACACATTCAAGGACAAGAGAATGGCTAGTGTGACTCCACTGGATCACTTGGGAGGAAAAAGAAGACTGCTGCCAAGAATTTGAAGTACATCCTTTTAAGTAAGCACTTAAAAAATTCCAAGAATGAAAATAGTCTATCAGCCCTTAGCAATTCTGTATTATACAATGTTTACTACCTGAAAGGAAGATTATGGATGAATTCAACATAAATTGAGACAATCTATTCCTTTCTCTTGACCTGACATAATCCTCTAGTATGTCTAGGGTAAGAAAATCATTGCAGTAAAGTATTAAAATGTTTTTCTTCCAGTATCTCCCCCTACTATTTTATTGTATGATTAAATGTACTTAACATACAATTGATCATTCTAACCATTTTGAAATGTAGGGTTCAGTGGCATTTAGTATAGTCACAGAGCTGGGTAACCATCATTTCCAGAACTTTCTTGTCATCTCAGAGAAACTCTGGATCCATTAAGCAAGAGTCCCAGCCTCCTCTTCTCCTGGTCCTGTGGGACTTCTATTCTACATTCTGTCTCCATAATTTGGCTCTTCCAACTACCTCATATAAGTGGAATCAAACAATACTTGTCCCTTTGTGAGTGGTTTCTTTCACTTAGCATGTCGTCGAGGTTCCAGGCATCACACAACCACACTTTTCAGCACTTCATTCATTTTTAAGTATTACTAATACTCTATTGCATATAAACACATCGGTATTTTGTTTACCCCTTCATTGGTCAAAGAGGTTCTTTGGGTTCTTTCCAACTTATGGTTGAGAAATGTTGCCATGGAGATGTGTGTACAAGTGTCTGTTGCAGTCTCTAAATTCAGCTATTTTGGGTGTTTACCTAGAAGTGGAATCAGATCCTATGGTAGCTCCATGTTGAAATCTTGGAAAACCCACCCAGGTTTTCTACGGCATGTAAACCACACCTGTTATATTCCAGCAGCAAAGCACAAAATTTCCAGCATCTCCGCATCATCACCACCAGATGCATTATGTATATATAATAATAATTCCAATTGGGTATATTTCCAATATGTTTATAAACATTTATTTCCAACATATGAGTAAAATAAATTCTTGGCTAATTTATATAGTATTTACCAAAATAAAAATAAAAAGGCTACTTTATGCAGGTGGATTTTCTTTTCATACATTTTTCTTCTATGTTTGTAACAATAATGGCAGTGAAGGAGACTACCAAGTGAACTCTACTTACATTTAAAAAATATGTAAGAAATTGATTATGTAATATTTATTGAGCCTTGAAACTTGCTGAATTTAACACATCCATAAAGGGACCCTTTTCTCTCATCTATAACTTGACAGTTATCACAATAAAAAATAACTCAATCTTCTTACTTTTCCATTCTCTCTAGATGTCATAATGAAGGTGGGATTCTGAAAAGGCTGGTAGCTGCTTTGGATATAGTCATCACAAAAGTGTTCAAAAAGAAGGTAAAAGGAGGACGCATCATAAGGAGAATGTCATACAGATTGGGGTAAATTCCCTTGAATTAAGCGATCTGCTTTCACCAGAAAATTAGATTTTTTTTTCCAGTAGTAGAGAAGCCCAGATGTCTGTACTTTACTCTCCCCTCTTCCCTATCTCCCAGACTCCTGCAGCTATGTGTAGCCAAGCTATTAGTCCTTGTCAATTAAGTCTCAGGGAATTCTGTGTGCCACTTGAGTCAAGTTCCTTTCCTTTAAACTTTAATTTTCAAAGAATCATAGATTCACAGGAAGTTGCACAAAGAAAATGTACAGGAAGACTCCTTCACCCTGCCTTGCAGCCATGCACCCCAAGTACCCTGCACCCCGCCTTCCCCACTGGTAACATCCCTGCTCACTCTAATAGCAAACTTAAGGTGGAAACTGACATTGGAATAGAACATATTCAGATTTATCAGTGCTCATGCATGCTGCTGTATGTGTGTGTTTGTGTGTAGTTCCATGCAATTGTGTCACCGTGACATTTAACACATGTAATGCCATCCCAATCTAGTCACAGCCCCACTGTCACCCAAGCTACACCTCATGAGTCACAACACCCACCTCTCCTCCCTAATCCCTGCCAGCCACTCATGTGCTCTCCACATCTATAATTTTGCTATTTCAAGAATGCCTTACAAATGGAATCATACAGTATGCAATGATTTAGGACCAGCTTTGTTCACTCAGAATAATGCCTTTGAGGTTCATCACATGTGATGCAGAGAACAGTAGTTTCTTGATGGGCACTTATTCAGGAGCTTGGTCTGCAGTGTGTTTTCAATTCTCTGGGATAAACGCCCCTGAGCTGAGCATCTTAATAAGAAGGTATGCCTCCTCCAGGCCCTTTCCCTTCCACCAGTGGGATGCAAATGACAAGGGCACACTAGAAATGACAGAGAAAGATATGGAATGGAAAGAATGTGGCTTCTGAACCACTGAGTGGCGAGGAACCTCATATTCTCAGGAATACCCACCCACCTTAGACCAGTGTTCTTAAGTAGTTGAGGCTGTCGTATGGGGAAAGGTTAGCCTTTAGTTGAATTCAGTACCTTATGTGAATTACAATCCAAACTCAGCTGTATGCTGATGGGTGGAAACTAGACTTTCGGTGGCAATCATAATGTTGAATTGTCATATATGCATATGCTGAATAACAATGCGAAATACCTGAGACCAATATAGTGTTTTATACCAATGTCACTTGAATAAAAAAAAAAAAGTTAAGGAATATTTAAAAACATCCTACTGGGGTCCTCCCTGGTACCACAAGGAGTTAAGTCTCAGTACCACAAAGCTATCGACAGCCACTGTAGCATGAGTTCGAACCCAGGCCAGGGAGCTAACCCACATGGCGCAGCAGACCTCTCCTGTCTCATCTGCTGCTCCCCTCAGCAGTGTATTTCAGTCAGTCTGCCTTTTCTGCTCCCCAGTCTGTCTCTGGTGAATCCTCTCACTCTGCACACCTCTGGCCTACACCCCAGCTCTTGTATGCATAAATAAATAAATCTTTAAAAAATAAGAAGTATTGATCCATCCATTTGCATGAACAATCATAATGTGTTCCTAGTGAGATGTCCCATGCATCTTACTTACTTAGGTCCAAGTACACTCCCCCAAACATTGCAAAGCCCACCCCCATTCACTGGTGAAAATGACAACAAATCAAAAATCTATTAATAGGGTACATCAGAAAATGGTACAACCATGAGCCATATTTTATATTTTTCTTTTCACTTGCAAAATTTGAATCCAAGAAAATATAACAGCAAGTATCAGTGCACCTTCTTCATGGATATATCAATTACTACTTCAACTCCCCCCCTATATATTTTTCCCTATTTGAAGGTTGGTTGCAGATACTATATACAAGTTATTTCAAATTGCATCTTCTAAGAATAAAAATATTTCCAGGAACAACTACAAAACCACTACTGTACCTAAGAAATTTAACATTAATTCAGGATGTAACAACATGTGTTCCATAGTCAAGTCATCCCAATTGCTCCCCAAACCCCAAAATGTCTTTTGTAGTTTATTCTCCTTATTTTTAATATAGCATTCAAATTTCATTCATTCCACTTGGTTATTGGGGCTCTTTAAACTTTTTAATTTAAATACTACCTCTGATTTTTTTGATGTCTCATAATGGTTAATTTTTTAAAGGATCCAGGCCAGCTGTCTATCACAGTGTCCCACTTTCTAGGTTTGTCTGATTCTTCCCTCATTATATTAGGTTTAATGTATTTGGCACAGATCTTACCTAAGTGATATTACTCAAACTAGGAGACATAGAACATCAGGTTATTCCATTCCTGGTGATACTAAATTTGATCCCATGGATAAGGGGATCTCCATTGAACAGGTACATTTTTCATTTCATAACAGATGAGTTATCTGTGAGGAGATATTTCAAGGCAATGTGAATAACCTGTTTCCCACCACCTTTCTCCAAAAGGTTTAGTCGACACTGACAGTCCTTGACTGGCCAATTATAATTTGGGGCTGTGATTGTGATTTTTTTAGTCTATCTTTTCTTCTATATTTATTAGCTAGCATTCTTCTGTAATAAGGGTTATTAATGTGTATATGATCCATATATGTGATGTATAGAGATAGATGTACATAAGTAGTGATATATGTATATTAATACATATGTCACTATAGATTCGTGCTTTTATTTTATTTAATGTTACAATACACTATTATAATTATTATTTTATGTCAAATTATCCAAATTTGAATACTTAAATCTATTTCATGTCAATTCCTAGAGGTGAAAGCATTACCACTTTGGTTGCTTTTTGGTTGAGTTGCTTAAATTTTCAATGGACTAAGTTTAAGTGGATTTTGATACTTTCTATGAGAAACTATTTACATAATTTAGGTAAATGGGGAAATTACTGCTCATTTGAAGGTAGCTTAAATTAGAATGTAGTGTAGTACAGGATATATTGACATACAATAGGATTTTATATTTGATAGTGAACAGTCCTTTAATTCAATTTTATGGGGTTTATTTCATGAGTTTATTTTACTAAAACTACTAATGCTAATAGTAAAGAGGTATTAAAAATTAAAAATTAACCAGAATCTCACAATCAACATATCACTTTTTATTTCCCTCTTACCATCATCTCTGTACAATTTATATTGTAATAGTGATAACACATGTATTATGTATTCTTTTCACCTAATAAGCAGCAGCTTTGCTTAATTTTTCAGGAAAATTTGAAGATAAATGGAATTTCACATCACAGATGTAGCAACACTCTAATCTCTGCCACATGGCATTGTGAAAGGTGAAAATAAAATTTCATTTCTTTATATATGAATATGAGCACTTCTCATATCCTATATTTTTGTCAATCATCATCTCTGATTTTTCATTGAGTTATGTCTTTCTTTTATGATTTTATAAGAACTCTTTATAAATGAAGAAATTAGAGCATCAGTGAAGGTATATATTTTTCCTTCATTTATGCTTTGATTGTTTATAGCATATTTTGTAAATTGGTCAGTCATTATATGACTTACTGACTATGAAAGCTTTCTCCACTTGCTGTTAAAAACAGTTTGGTAACATTTTCTTCTAGTGCTTTTATGTTTCCATATTTTTATGTTATAGTACGTTTTCCATGGAAACCTGGTATAAAGAAAAATTAAAGCTAGCTTTACTTTTTTCTCAAATGGCTAGCCAGGCTGTCACAATACCATTTATTAAACTGTCCCCATCAATCTGACAAATCATGTCTATTTCACACTAAATTCTCACATGTATTTGAATCTATTGTCTGCACTTTTCATCTCCCCCTTGTTCTATCAGAACTATTTTCATTACAGTAGATTCAAGTATGTTCAGGATCTAACAGGTACCTCCCTCTCTTAACACTTAGATATAAGACCTTAGGCTCTAGAGCTATACTGCTTGAGTTCAATCCTATCTCTGCCACATTCTATGCAACCTCAGGCTGTTATTTAAATCTGTGTGTCCACTCCCTCGTCTGCAATGGGGGTATAATCAAAAGTACCCCACAGGGCTATTAGGAGGTACAATGATAGAATTCATGCAGGATGCTTATAATTGTACCTGGGAAAGAATAATATTTAAGTAAATGTCAGGTTTTTTCTTTCCAGAAAATTTTCTGGATACTCTCAGAATTTTATTTCTCTCCACGAACACCAGGATTGATTATCTAGTTTTTTATACCTCTTAGGAGCTACTCTCCATGATGGCCCTCAGTGATGCATGTCTCCTAGAAGTCATTTATAATAATTGGGTGGTATCTTCACATAAAATAGGATAGAGTTGTGTAACCAGTAGCATGTTGCAAGTGATATGATATTCAAAAGTTGGTAATAAAAAGCATTGCTTTTTTACCTTATCCTCTCTCTTGGCTCATACTCTGTGGGACAAACCAGCTTTCACATTGTGAAGACATCTAAACAGCCTCTGGGGAGACTCACAGATGAACTAAGGCTTCCTGACAATTACGATGGACATGAGAATGAGCCATCTTGGAAACCAACCTTTCAGCCTAAGTCGAACTTCAAAGGTCTATAGACTTGACTGCAACTTCATAAGAGACACTGACCCAGAACTACCCAAAGAAGAGTGCCCCCAAAGTCCTGATACAAGGGACTTGTGCAAACAAATAAATAAGCATTTACTATTGTTTTAAGTCAAAGTTTGGCTTCATTCATTACTCAGCAATATATAACACATCTTTGCATTGTCAGTTGTACTGAAAGGGCCCTGCATTTCTAGGCCCATATATATAGAAATGATCTCTTTATAATGTTGACTACTCCTGTCCAAGTAAAACTTATCTTTCCATGAGGTAAGATTCTTTTTAAGGACTATTCATCTACATATGGCACATTTCTCTGATCATTTTTGTTGCTATTCTACATCCCTCTATTTTGTGCTCTAAATTATACTGATACTATCAATTTTAATATTATCAATTTTCTAACCAGTCAACTTGGTAAATTCTGTCTTTTTTCTTGTAGTCAGCCAAGTGATTATTTCATATTTTTCACATGTATAATCGTATTCATAAATAATATGATTTTGCTTCATGTTTTCCATTTGATAGCTATTATTACTTTGAAGATATTATTATTTTACAGTTATTCTTTGGAATTGCATTGACTGAAGTAATAAATATTAGCTCTCAAAATGCAATGTGGCAGAAGACATTACAAACCATCAACATCTATCAGTTGGATTTCCTCCCATAATTCCGAATACTCTTGTAGTTAAAAATTGCCATCTTCTCCACTTTGGTTGAAATAGCTAACTTTTTTTTCTTATAACATCTCATTTTTAATAGAAATATTAATAATTAATTTTTAATTATACCAAATTAAACCTTACTTTCAAGTTTTTAGTAATATGACTTAAAAAATGTAAGAAATGACAGTCATCGTCTCAGTTCACTATCTTCTATTTACTAACCTTACTCCTATTCGACCTTTAGCCAGACTTAATTATCCTCCTAAATGAAAGAAAGTAGAAATCAGAACTACAAAAAATGAACTTGCTTGTAAGTGAAAAATATTAAAATTTAAAGGGAACACTATCTTAATATTACAAAAGAATATAAAAATCTGCCTAAATAAATTTTCCTTTTAATAACTTTTAAACATTCCATTTCTTAAGTATTTCAGTTGAAAAACAATTTTAAGATGAAACAATAGAAAGAAAGCAATGGAGGCAATTTTTGAGACCCAGGAAAATGATAACACTACAAGATAATTGATAAATTGATTTTTAATAATGTTAGAGCTTGTTAACCCTCTCTCTTCATCATCTACACTAAGAGACTACACTGGCAGGTGTTAAAACACCCTCCGAGGATTATTAATTTCATTATTCTAACCCTGTTAAGGAAAGCCAAATATAACACCTGGGTGAGTAAACAACTTATTATCTTGAGTTGTTTAATGTCAATTTTATTCCTTATCTATGTCTAACAAAGAACATCTAGCAGTTCATACAGAAGGCAAAATGAACATCTAAATTTAGAATGGAGACCCCACACTTTAGATTCTAATTCTAGAAACATTATCTTGCATGTTAGAGCTAATTCTGTTTGAGATGAACCTCTTCTGTGTTTTGCAGACAAATGTTATGCCAAGACTTTCCAGAGTGACTTATCACGATGCCAGATTTCTAAACAGGTTTGATCAACACCAGCAGAATCGTCTCACACCAAACACAGCGGGCTGTACAAGAGCACAAATCCATGACGGTAAGATGGAAGCTAGCTTTCTCTCTGCCTAACTTGGAACCACTGCCGTGCTCAGCTCCAACCTTTTCATGTCTTAACATCTGTTGTGAGCATGATGAAAAACAATAGTCTTAGGAATTTGGATTTATTTCAATATTAATTTCAGCGGTCTGACTCGACATAGCTACCAGATGGATACAAATAGTGGCAGAGCAAGAAAGGATTATTTAATGTAGTCAAGGAAATGTGTTTTTGTTGGGACTCTGCAGGATTGCGATCTACCCTTAGAAGTTGCAGAATAGTCTTTCAAATACCCAACCACTCCAATACCGGTGTAAGACCGATTGCAGTGCCTTCGTCCACAACTAAGAAAAAAGGGGTTCATCTTTACTTTTTATGTCTTCCAACTAAGGCTAAATGGTTTCCTTTCAATACTTCACTGATTTTCTGTACTCCCTATCACAACTTCAGTCAACATTTATACTGACAACATTACTTGGTTTTTATATTATATAGAGTCTTCTGAGTGTTTGTTCAAAAAACATACCAGGGTCTTGTCATTAACAATTCAATCATAGTTTCTCTGTAAAATTTTCTCTTCCTCTTTTACTTCTGCTGCACTGAAATGAACAAGGTGGTTTAAATGTTTGTCTTATGTTGCAATAAAGCCCAACAACAAATATTTGAAAAATAAACAATTCAAAGAATGATGACTGGCAAGCTAAAACTTGCACCTAGCTACACCAGCAGTATACTTTCAAAAGTGAAATGAATCTCAATGTCCATAGGGTTGAAATGTAATATTTCCTTTTTTGAAAGGTGTTGTGACATTCTATTTAAAACTTTTCAAACTGATATACAGAACTTTTGGAGAGAGGTGTGTGGAAAGAGAGAGACACTTAAAGCAAGAACAAAATGATTCTAAAACAAACAAACATAAAGCCACTAAAATAACTTCCTTTAAAATATAATATGGAACACACAAGCAGACCTGACCCTTGATGTGTTCATCCCAAATTACGAGGAAAAGCTAAAAATATGAGAACAGGTTGTTTTACTTTTAAACTTTCATTTATTGTCCAATCCCCTTTACAACTCAGAAAATGTTGACCGAAAATTGTACTAATAATTTAACCTTATTGCAAAATCAGAAGAAAATTAAAGCCAAACATTGGATTGAATATGAAATCAAATCTTTCATTTAAGCTTATAAATTCTGTTTATGGGGCTCATACCATTTAGGGTATCAGGAATCAGTCAAGAACAGCATTTCAGGGGCCTCCCTGGCGGCACAGCTGTTAAGCACTGTGCTGTGGAGCTGTCAGCAGCGGTGACACGAGTTCGACGCCCAGCTGGGAAGATTCCCACATGGCGTGGCAGACCTCTCCTGCCTCGCCCACTGCTACCCTCAGCAGTGTATTTTCGTCAATCTGCCTGTTCTGCTCCTCACTCTGTCTCTGGCGAACCCTCTCATCGCCCCATGCCTCTGGCCTGTACCCCAGCTTGTATGCATAAATAAATCTTTAAAAAAAAAGAACAGCATTTCATGAAGTAGTGTCATGAAATTTTAATTTAATAAACCCTAAACTTGTTGAATTTCTTTCACTATTAGCTGTCTATGCCAAACATCCCTGACCTTTATCCCAGACATAATCACCCAGCTGTCAAGTGTGACTAAGGACAATTTGATTTGTTACCAGGCTCTTCCTCACTTTATTCCTCTTAGAGCAGACTCCAATATTCAAGAACAGACACATCCTGAAGAGATCTAGACAGAGAGGTTTGCTGTTCCTAGAAGAGCCCACCATTTTGAAGACAGCCTTGGAGAATCAGCTGATGCCTTTCTGAAGTAAGGCTATTCTAACTGGCCTGGAATCTTGCTCTCTCAATGGCAAGAGAGAAGCCTGCACTCCTTGTGAAGACAAGCCGATCTCCTGTGTGAGGCCACCTCTCACAATGCAACATTTAGTGACTTCTCACAGAATCTGCAAGTACACCTGATTTCAGTAACCTTGACAAATAGCTCTCTGGGAAAAATGCTATGGAAGGCATATTTGCCAATTTTGTCACAGAGTTAAGTTCCATCTTCCATAGTTAGTCATTGATCACTGCTATTTCAAATGCTGCAGTACTTTGAGGCACATTCCCTCAAACCCTCTAATACGATACAACCCATGGCTTTCAGTGCTATGTGAACAGCCAACACCTCCAGACGCTGAGTAATTGGAACAACAATAGGGCCTCAGCCTGACTAATGGATTTTGAACGTTACACCTCCCTAGATGGCTTTCTCTCACGCAGAATCTATAACCAACATCCTTGAATTTTCTAGTAGAGTGCTGCTGAAAGACTGCAGAAAAGCCAGTAGTTTTCTATGATCTGCAGATTTTCTGGGTTGGGCACCTCCTCCCACATTTTTTTCTAACTCTATTGGTAACAATTCTATGAATGCATATTGATATTTAAGTCTATTTACTTCTTCAACAAATACTTACAGAGTGTCTACTTTTTACCATAGAGTATGCTAGACGCTAAAGATAAAGGAGAGAGAAGGGATGTATGCTCATTTTCTTAAATGGTCTGAAGTCTACTGGGAGATATCAATAATTAAATATAGCTCTTCAGTGTAAGCAATCTGGAATTGAATACATATTGCAGGTATCCAGTGTAGTCATGGTAGAAGGAAGAATATGAAGAAGGGAGTCAAAGTATGTAGAGTGGGGCCTTCCTGGTGGCCTAGGGGTTGAGTCTCAGGCTGTCACCCCTGAGGCCTGAGTTCGATCCCCAGCTAGGGAGCTAACCCATATATGGCGCAGCAGACCTCTCCTGTCTTGCTGGTTGCTCCCCTCAGCAGCGGATTTCAGTAAATCCACCTGCTCTGCTCCCCACTCTGTCTCTGATGAATCCTCTCACCCACCACCTCTGGTCTACACAAAGGTTCTTCTACAAAGAAAAAGTATCTAGAATGTCTCATTTCAGTGAAATTTAAGATGTAATTGAGAATAAAAGAGATACGGCAAAAAGAGGCAGAGGAGAAAAATGGTATCTTTCCTCATCACAGAACATGTGTAACATACTCTTTTCCTTTCAATTCCAAGACAAAAGCCACATGGTATCACTGCCCAGCACCTTTTCTAATTATAATTATAATTTCTTTTATTGTTATCCATGCTCTAGTCAGAAGGAAGAAATTTATTATAAATTTCAAACATTAGGTGTTCTTGCAGTACAAAATTTTAAAATTCTCCCAATTTGCAACATTGCAATGTGTACATAAGCATGCTTTCTTCAGGCTACTGGTTTCAATTATGAAATTCAATTTTCTGAGCAATGACTGATGAAGCCATGATAATTTCATCAAGCCTAGGTCTTAGGTGGAAAAGAAGCAACAGAAGAATGTAATGAGGCATGAATATGGTTGAGATGAATGGTCAATCATGATATGCTTTTGTTGGCAATGACATCATAAGTTTCATGACAGAATGGAAGTTAAGGCAGATAAATCCAGGAAAGTAGACTCTATCAGTCACCTATTTCTGAATCACAAATTACCACAAATCTTAGCAGTTTGAAACAATGCAGTTATTATCTCGTCGTTTCTGTGGCTCAGGATACAGACACAATTATCTGGGTACGCTGAGTTCCTCTCACAGGCTGTAATGAAGGTGTTAAAGGAAGTTCTCATCTGTAGCCTTGACTTAGATGGACTCACTTGAGCTAATGGAGTTGTTTGCAGGATTCAACTCCTTGCTGGTTGTTGGCTGGAAGCTACCCTCAGTTCCTTGTTAGGAAGTTCTCTCCAATTTGACAGCTTGCTTCATGAAAGCATACAAGCAAAGAAGTCAGTAGTGACCACCATTGAGACAGAAGTCACAATCTCTCAGACTCTGATCATGGAAGTGACATTCCTTCAACGTTATCATTTTCCATGATTTTGAAGAAAGTTACTCAAGGGGTAGGATGACACAAGGCCATTAATACAGGAAGCTAGGACCCCTGGAGGTCCATCTGCAATTTGTCTTAGAGGCGGATGGATGGTCCATTCTTAATGTGTCTCAGTAAGTATAAAATGGGCTCAAGTTTTAGTGCATTTCTAGTCATCTAACAAAAATAGACAAGCATGGAATCACTGTATCTGTTTTTCTTGGCTTTATTTTATTTTCTCTTATAGAAATAGCTTTAATTGGTTTCAATATGACTGCCTTTTTCAGAGGTATAATTGACAAAGAATAATTATATCAAGTTCAGGTGTACAACACAGTGATTTGATATTTGCATGACAAAATGATCAACAAAAAGCCTATTAACATCCATTACCATACATAGTTAGAGAAAATCTTTCTTGTGGTAAGACGTTTAAGATTTATTCTCTTAGCAACTCCCAAGTATCACTACACAATGCAGTATTGTTAACTATAGACACCTCAGAGCTGATTTATTTTATAGCAGAGTTTGTATTTTTTGACTGACTCCCTTCATCTATTTTTTCCCATCCCTTCTCTCTGGCAACCACTAATCTGTTCTTTGTATCTATGAGTTCAGTTTTGATTTGTTTAGATTCCACATATAAGTGAGATTGTATACTTGTGTTTTTCTGACACATTTCACTTAAAACAATGCCTTCGAGTCCACTCATACATATATTTACAAACGGCAAGACTTCATATTTTATGGTTGAATAATATTCACATATATTTTTTTCTCTATCTATTCATATCTTTGGCTACTGTAAGTAATGCTGCAATGAATATTGGGTGCATGTATCTCTTCTAATCGGTGTTTTCATTTCTTTGAAGTAAATTTGCTAAATCATATGGTAGTTTTATTTTCAATCATTTTGAGGAATATCCATCATTTTCCACACTGGCTGTACTAATTTACATTCCCACCAACCAGTGTCCAAGAATTCCCTTTTCTCCACATCCTCACCAACACTGTTTTTTCTTATCTTCTTGATAATGGCCATTTAAACAGGTATGAGGTGGTATTTCATGCTGGTTTTGACTTGCATTTACCTGATTAGAGATGCTGAGCATCTTTTCACACACCTGTTTGCCATCTGTATGTCTTCTTTGGGAAAATGTCTTTTCAGATCTTCTATTCACTTCGCTATATATTTTTGCTTATGTTGTTTTGCTTTTGAGTTGTACGAGTTCTTACATATTGTGAATATTAATCCTTTGTCAGATATGATTGACAAATATCTTCTCCCACTCAGTACATTACCTTTTCACTTTCCTATGGAGAAACATTTCAGTTTGACCTAATCACACTTTTCTCTTCTTGCTTTTGTTGTCTTTGCTTTTGGTGTCAGATTCAAAACATCATCACCAAAACCAATGTCAAGGAGCTTCCTACCTATGTGTTCTTCTAGGTGTTTCACAGTTTCAGGTCTTCCATTCAAGACTTTAATCTACTTTGAGTTATCTTTATAAGATAGCGGTGCAATTTCATTCTTTTACATGTGACTGCCCAGTTTCCCAATACTAATTATTAAAAATACTGTCTTTCCTCATTGTATGTTCTTGAGTCCTTTGTCAAAAAGTAATTAACCATCTAATATGGGTTTATTTCCAGGCTCTCTATTCTCTTCCATTAATCTATGTGTCTATTTTTATTTGCCTTTATTTTTTAAGTAACATATAGCATAGTTTCAGCAAACAATTTTATCATAAATAAAAATGGAATCAAATACACGTTACTCTCTTTATACAGGATACAGATGAAGAGTGTAGTAGACATTGCCCTCTAGTACACACAAAAGAAATAGCAGGAAATGTAGATGGCAAATGCGGGTGTGGCAAAAAAGGACCCCACTGGTCAACTAAAATTCTGGCACACCTGGTGGGTTTTAAAATCCATTAACAACATAACATCTCCATCCAGTTCCAATAATACTGGGCACTAGATATAGGCACAGACACTTAAAAATTAATCTAGTCACTAAGATAAACATGCCTTAGGAAAAAAGCTGTCTAGCCTGATAACAACAATGCTCTGAAAGTACAATATGAATAGGAATATTTCAGGTAAATTGCTAGAGGCTATATTTTGTTTTCTAAGTAATTGCATTTCTCAAGGATTGATGACAGCCTTATGAGAAACAAGGAACTATGAGCTCACTTAAAGGAAAATTTCTCCCAAAGGCTGCCTAATTCAATGCAAATACATCTCTAAAGCAAAACAAACAGCAAAATGTCTCCTAGCACCCCTCATTATAGCGTGTTTCTCAAATGCTACCTTAATTCAAGCTGTGGGGTGAGATTATTATAACCCAAATGTCTCTTCAACATGAAACCCAGAGATAATTTTAACATAAAATATGATCATGTTCTATTACTTTTGTTTGGATCTGTTCCTCACACAATTGAAAAAGAATTTTCTGTTTTGTCCTTATTATTTACATGTGAACAAGTAAATAATAAAGGAAAAAGGCAAAAGATCATGTAATAAGATTCCTGTTCTTTCCTTGGGCAAAACAGATATTCATATAATACCTCAATCAGCAGGCTCATCACACTGATTCTCAGGATGATGTTGCTGGAGACCAATGACATTGTTCACAAGCAATGACCTTCATTAAACAGAAACATCCAATGTGAATGCAACACCCAAAGAAAGAAGGGAAATACAAGCCAAACACTTCTTTGTGATAGAGGACAGTTGAGGGTCAATGTGTGCCACTAACCAGCACAGGAGAAAGTACACATTTGATAAACATACAAATGTAATATGCCCATGCACGTTGTTTAAAAGGTAGCCAATCAATAATGGAGAAAGGGCAGTGACAATACATAACCAAATTTATAAATATTCATCAGCAGGAGAGGGTGATATGATACAAAAATCATAAGCTTCAGTGTCCTATCTATCAGCTACCAACTGGCTGACCTTGAGCAAGTCTAAATTCTGAAACTTAATCTAGGAAAGTTTGTGACACCAGCCTCATGCAGATACGTCAAAATACATCCCATTCCTCTTGATGACTCCCATCATTTTTCAATTTCTTTTAATCGTAAGTAAAATGTACAAACAAAAAGGGCTTACACTGTCAAAAAATAGACAAATGTTATATTCTTTGAACCCCAATTTCCTCATCCCTAAAATGAGGATGGAAATAGTGCCTGTCTTAGGACAACCTTAGAGGGTTCTAGTAAAGATTAAAGTATTAATAATTTTTAAAAGCTTCATCTGGCGCGCGCGTGCGCGCGCACACACACACACCCACACAAAGCATATGCCACATAGTGTATGTTAAGCAAAGTAAAAATACAGCTGGATGAATAAAGGTTACCATGAATAAAGAGTAACAATAAAGAATAGAAATATAGGAAGTAGAAGGCAAATTAAAAGTCTAAAGAAGGAAAAGGTGTGGTGGTAAAAACAATAAACTTGCCCTTCCCATCAAAGATGGCAATGCCTATCTCCAGGACCTAAGTGTATGTGATAGCCAATTCACGATATGGCTAGGGGAACTAAGGTTGCGCATCAGTTTACCTCAAAACAAGGATATCATCCTGGATTATCTAAGTGGGACCAATGTAATCACAAGGATTCTTAAATGTGGAAAAGGACAGAGAACAAGAAAATAAGAGAACATCAGATCATAAATGTGAGAAGGACTGGGGCAGCCATTGTTGACTTTGAAGATGGAAGGGGCCACAGACCAAAGAATGCGGGCAGTTTCCCAAAACTGGGAAAGACAAAAACATGCATTCTCCCCTTGAGTCTCAAGAATACAGCCTTGTTGATGACAATTGAGACAAGTGCTGTATTTCTGACCCATAACCAATACATTTGTTTGGATTAAGTCATTATGTATGTAGCATAGCCAGACCTGCAATAAAGCAAATATCTCAATAAAGGGAGTCACACTAATTTTTTGGTTTCCTAGTGAAATTAAAGTATGTCTACATGATTAAGTGTGCAACAGAATTATGTTTAAAAGATGTACATACCTTGATTAAAAATACTTTATGGCTAATAAATGCTACCCATCATCTGAGCTTCAATGAGTCTCAATCTTTTAGCCACAAACCTTCAATGTTTTAAAAATACGATGTCTGTGAATGCAATAAAGTGAAGTCCAATAATAACAAGGTGCATCTATAATTGGTCATAGCAGCAATAAGAATTACTAATACAGGAAGGGTAAGGAGTAGCAAGATAGCATATTTCTTAAGCATAAAATAGACTAATGAGGTTTGGTTGTCATTGATGCTAAAGAGTATGAAACACCTTCCACTTGAACATCATTCCCTTCAGATGAAAATTTCCATAACCCTTTGGCTAGTTTGGCTGTTACAGCAAGTCTCTTTAAGAAAAGAGAGAAGCAGCACAATATTGAGTACAGAATACAGATGTGGAGAAGACATGGCATCTAGCCTTGAAATATTTAGAAATCCTTTTTGAAATATATCAGTTATCTCTAAATTAGAGTCACAGATGGAAGCATTTCTTCTTGAATAATACAAAGCCCAGCAATAGTGAGAGAAACTGATATGTGCCCTGATAAATGATCTGTACTTGACACAGCATGGCTTCTCTCTAGATGGGGTGAAAATTTTAGCTGATAATTAAGCACCAAATGAACCATTTGAAAATTTCAGTGCCGTGAGCAGAAGAAAATTAAATTAAATCAGAATTAACATATTAGGTCTGGGTTGAGTAAAGACAGATTATTGCTTTGTCTGGATTCTGTCTTGTTAGGAAGAAGCTATTCTTCAAAACATCCAACTCTAAAACACAATTGATAGGATGACATTAGCAAGTAAACATAATTGAATCATTTAAGATCAAACTAGTGTGCAGCAGAATGTTCTATTGGTTACAAGGGTAAGGCTTCAGGGGAACTATATGAATGTTTTGAGATTCAGTTCAATCAACACCTACTACTCAGCCATGTGTAGTACAGATGCTTAGACTTTAAAGCTAATAAAATAATAGTCCTTACACTTCATGAAATCCACAAGAAAGGAGAGATGGCAAACTATTAACTGAAATTAACAAATAATATGCAAAATAATACAAACAGTCATTGAGTCTCATGTCATATAAGTCTAAATATGGAAAATAACCATTTACCTATAGATTTGACCCAATCTGTTAACCATAGTTTTTAAACGATTTTTAAGGCAATGAGTTTTCATTATTTTTACCATAGATCCTTTTAGGAATCTGATAAAAATTCTGTATCTTTTTTTGCAGCAGAAGATTAATAAGTCTGGTTGTCATAGATGCTTAAGAGTAAGAATTACCTTCTATTAGTATGTAATTCCCTTTGGATAAATGGAAAGTTCGGTGGTGGAGACAAACAAATAGGACTTCATAATACCCGCTATATTACCATTGATCTCCAGTGTAAGAGTATCTCAGTTTAAAAAGCACAAAGTTACCTATACCTATGCATTCACTTTCAACATATTTATCCTGATTTAAATCATCCTATAATCAACTGAAGATATGTAAAGTATAAATCACCAATGCATATGGCAGTTAAAACAGACAGACTAAATAACTGATGTCAGCAAAGTTAATTTTAAAAAGTTACATAGTGGTAGAAGAGAATGAAAATGTGTCCTGCTGTTTGGAATACATAGTATTTTAGCAAGCAAAACACTCCTGAAGTCTCGGTTTTAATTTTTTAAAAATCCACATGCATTTTTATCCAATTCCATAATAATCTACTTTTTAATTATAAAATGTTTTAATAACTAACCATTCAATAAATAAAATAACTCCTAAACCTCAAATTTTCAGTCTCCATATCTCTCCAAAAACAATTCCAGTGCGTTGCCACCCCAGACAGATATGCCAAGTGAAATGTTCCCCATAGGGCTTTAACATCCCCCTGGGCAAATATCCCCAGGTTAAAAGTATCTCAATTATAAAAGCACCATAGGAAGAACTTGATAGAGGTCTTCTCATGGAAAGGAATTTTTACATAATACAATTTACAAAACATAAGAAATTTATATGCGGGCTGCATCCAACATATTTAAAACTATCCACAAATATGTGTGCACATGTATTTATAAATTGCTTCATTTTAGGATTCACATGGCACAAGGCTGCCCACTCTGAAGAATAACTGTGCTACAAAATGAAATCAGACTTTCTCTCAATAGTTGATACGCCCAAGATTTTTTTTAAAAATGACTGCTTAATTGTATTTTTAATTTGTTTTAATTTACACACAGAAATGTACTTTAAAATTAACACAATATTTTAAGCCATTTTTAAACATTCTAAATGTTTTTGAAAGTAATGCATCAGATTTTCTATGCATTACTCAAATTCTGCAAATAGATATAAACAAAAAGAACATTTGATAGATTATTTTTATACCATAAAGAATGAATGTCATCTTACCCTCACACTGTAAAAGGCCAGCTGGGAATAAACGGCTGATTTTTCCAGCTAAACTTTGCCAACAGTAAGAATTTTGAGGGGTGAAAAAATACCTACATCAATGCATATCATCACGAACTATCAGAGCATGTGGAACTACAATGTTCCAAGTGATAAAATACAGGTGGGGTTGTAACACAGGACCAGAAATGAGAATTTCCTCAGATATCTCAACAGCAATATTAGAAACGAAAAACAGAAATCCGGTGATCCAGGTAGAATAGATTATAGATTATAAGAGCAGAATAATTTGTATTACTTAAACCTTTCTCAGGATGACATGAGAGGAAACAGACAACCAGAATGAGGAAGAAAACCAGAAAATGCAACCTAGGAAAAAAGGGATTTGAGATAAATTATGTCATAGAAGTTGCTACCCTGGGCCTTCCTGGGGCCCTAAGGGTTAAGTCTCAGCATAAGGCCTGAGTTTGATGTCCCCCGACACCCTGCAAGGAAGCTATCCCATAGGGCTCAACAGACCTCTCCTGCCTCGCCCGCTGCTCCCCTCAGCAGTGTATTTCAGTGAATCCACCTGTTCTGCTCCCCACTCTGTCTCTGGTGAATCCTCTTAGCCCCTGCACCTCTGGCCTGTACCCCAGTTCTTCTACACAAATAAAAATAAAAAATAAATAAAAATTAGATTTATTTTAAAAATCAAATAAATTTTAAAAAGAGAAGTTGCTTCCCTAACAGAAAAGGGAGACTCTGGGATAAAGCTGACAGCAAAACCTGGAAGCAATGTCCTCAAGAAGAAAAACAAAACTGATCAATTATTTCATGTGTTGCAAGGTGCTGAGAAGAGATTCATGTTCTGTTGGGGCTAAGACTAAGTAGTGACTGGTCCTAGAAAACCGACCAAAAGAGAAATGAGAATTATTTCAGGAAGTACAAAAGGTGACATAATTACAATACACTTCTCCACTGGCGTGTAATAGTTTTTATAATATTGTATCCCAAAGATTAACTTAATAATATGACTTTAGATACTTATGTATGTAAGTTCAAGATGAAAATAGACAACTAACATCTTTCTTCCAATCCCATATATTTCTTTGCTAGGGTTGTGTGAAATAATAGAAAATACATATATTCAGCTCTGCCCCCATTTCCTGGCAGAGCTCTGAAAACCCTTGCAATTTATTAAGTCTTAAGGAACTAGTCTTTTTTAAGCACACATTTAAATACAATAAAAATAAACAAATGGGAGTATTTTAGCATAAAAATAACTATAGAAGTGTGAATAATAACCAAAAATATATCATTACCAATTAGTCAAAACTTTCAGCTTATTACCAGATGCTTGAGGGGGCAATAATATATGACATTTAAAGCATAAATAACTAAGAAAATGGTGGTAAACTAACCAGAACTCACAGTGTTTTAAAATGTCAAACACTTAGGTTTATTACTTCCCAGGCACCAATAATCTAAAGAAAGGCCAAGACTGTAAAGTCATCACGAGCCTGCTCAAAGAAGAAATTATTCTACAGCTGACACATACAAGGGGCAATTCTCTATTTTCTATACATCTTGTAAAAAAAAATGGAGACAATGTAAGCCATTAATATCCTATCAGAGAGGACCCTAAAGGCTGGGGGGAAAATTTACTCTAGCAGGAGCATTATACCAATCCTGACCAATTTTTAAAACTGCATTCACAGGTAGCCACTTAGAAAACTGGGGCCCTGTGTACCAGCCCCAAGTGCTCCCTCATATATGCCTTTTTCCAGGAGTCAGAATCACCATGGAAACCTTCACCCCGGTTATAGCTAGGAGAGTGTGGGCGTGGACTACAGGGGGTCTATTTAAGGTGCCCCAGAGAACCAAAGCCACAGGATGAATAGGGAGGCTGGCACTATTAGGCCGAGCAATTGTGCTGCTCAGTTAGCAAAGCTGGCAGCCCAGCGTGCCCCTGGGGCCATGAGACTGTCCCCATGTTAGTCGCTGAGGTCTGTTCCAAGCACCAAATAACTAGTGTGACATTTATGGTAAACACACCACCACTTGGGACACTCTCTTGGTCAAAAACCGGCAAGGGTGAACCAGAGACTTTCAGGCCCTTTCGACCTGCAAGTGTTTCTGCAATAGGAAAGTGGTTTCCAAGTCCCAAGGCTTTCCTGCTTGTGGGAATGACTGTCAAAATAAGCACCTGCCCCCCACCAGCAGTCACCCTTAATTAGCAACAACCACCATCCTCCTCCCATGTCAGCGAGGTCCTCTGCCTCCATGGGACATCAAGAAGCCAATTTACACAAGAGTTTGGGGTGGCAAGCCAAAAGGCCTTTGAGTTCCTCCAACACCTATCCCCCAATGCCACGCAACAACAGATGGCAAGGTTGAGAGGTGTCAACCAGCAGGCACGTGAACAACTTGAACAACTCTAAAGGACTCAGAACTACTAGAACAGAGTTTGATATTTTTTTGCTGTCTTGATCCACTTTGGAGACCTCGGCTAAAGGGCAGCCAGTTCTCATTTTTGTCAAGTTAAGTTACACTCCAATATTTCCCTTGTCAGGCTATTACCCTAGGCTATCATTTACTTACCAAAATCACAACAGGGTCAGGAGCCAAACAAAAGTCCCATACCCTGGAGTCTGCAGAATTATTCAAATTAGCCAGTCTACAGAGAACCCACAAAACCTGGTAACCCCAACCTCCATACATAGGCTGCTCCCTACAGCTCAATTCTGCTAATAACTTGCCCCTGGGTATAACACTCTAGTTAGGCTTCCTTGGCCAAAGCAGCCAAATGCAGTCCTGCTTCTGTTGGGATCTGTAAGTAACAAGGAATTTTGCCTTCATTTAGCCAACAGGCAATGGGCTGTGTCCCACCCTCAAAAGAATCTTTAAACCATATAAAGTGCCTTTCCCAAAATCCACAGCTTGCAGAGTTTGTGTATAATGATGCACTGCACCCTTCTATGTGGACACAATGATGGCTTCACCCTCATCAATTTTTCCTGCAAATCCAGGAATTATTGCTACTCCAAAAGTTTATCTGCAGCTAAAGGAAGTTACAGGCTTCATCTAAGCTTACTACCCCAGCCCATTCACTACTGCACACTTCCAGAAACAGAGGGGAGACCCCTCCCCTGGTCACCTTCCCTTTGCTTGTCTCTTACCTTTACCACAAGACCTAACAGCAGAGAACCCCAAGGTGTAGTAAGCTTAGATGAAGCATCCGGCATGAAAGCACTCAAATATTCTCTAGGCGCACCTTACAGCCGTGACCTTGGTCTACAAACATGAAATCTTTACAGAGAGCCTCCGCTACTTGGATTCAACTTGGATGCCCAGCTGGCATGTGAGGTGTTATAGTCCTAAATATTAGTCTCTGGCCCAAAATAAGTTACCAGCAATGTCCCTGCCTTTCCATTTCCTTTCCTGAAAAAAGATGTTGTCAAATAAACATTTCCTATGTGTTACTGATAAGACATAAAAACAAATGCTCTGCAAGCCAGTGCATATTTTAGATACTAAGCAATCCCCTGTACAAAATGTGAAGTGCCTTCAATTTTGTTCCAGAGTAATCCCTTTAGTCACAGTGGCATTCTCCAAATTCTCACTGATCAAGTGTTATTTTTCTTCAAGGTTCCAAAGAAGGTTTTGGGTGATTAAGGGAGACAGCAGCCAGTACAGTCAGACAAACGTCCACCTGACGTAAAGGCATGGGACATGATGTTTTCAGGCCCTAAATTCTTGGGCAAGAACCACGTATCCAAACTTTGTCAGGCTCCACAAAGACTGTCAAGGGGCAAATTAAACAGATTGTTAGAGTTTCATAGATTATGAAGATGTAATGGAAAAGGTGAAGAGACTTTCTCAAGGTCACCAGTTAGCGCTTAGTAAAACGAAAGCTAGAACCACATCCAAAATTTACAAGGCGTACTAAGTCAAGTCCTCAGCCTCCAGTATTTTATGTTTTATACAAAACTGTCATTTATGTTTAAGTGTAACAAAATTTAAAACTATGCTATCAAATTTGAGGAACAGAAACCTGAAATAGGAAAGTAACTACATGTATCAGAAATGTTTAAAAGTAAGGATATTAATAAGTACAGAAAATGGGACGGTATTTAATATTATAACTTGAGTGCAGCTTACTAAGTAGACAAGGTTTCCTCCAAGCTCTTTATCACAATGCAATTAAATCACTCATCTCTTCTTAGATGTTTTCTTTCTTATAATAATTTCAAATCAAACTAAGTCTTACTAAAAATATTATTCTGGGTATGTACTACCACATCTTAAGCTGAATAGTGAACACAGGAGGGAAAAGATTTTAACATATAAAACCACTTCACAATCTTCAACTCTCAATTTAAATGATTTTCACCATGACTTAAAAACTTTCCCAACTAAATAACCTCACTGTCAAACTTTATTCAGTGTCCCAATAGTTAATGAAACATATTTAATATTATGGAAAAATATTTCCTTTCCTGAGGAAACTCTGCAATGGCATCATTCATATGAATAGAATTTGTAAAACAGTATTTACACCAAAAATACTTGTTGAAATCCAGCATTAAGCAATTCAAACATAATCTATTCTTTTATTTGTAAAGTCAGCCTTCTAAATGATACACTAAGAAGTAGCAGAACTATGTTTCTTTACATTAACTGTCTGCAAATGTTACCCCACACACCATGGTTTAACTAGTGAGTAAGCGATAGACGGAAACATTCTCCAGATAATTTATTTAAATCCTAGAGTTTGCAATTTTAATTATCAGTCCTAAAATAATATACCCAAGCTACATACAGTAATACAATTAAAATAAGTTAATGTATTCATTTTTTTTTAATACAAAGCACCACAACCTGAAATGGATTTTCTCACAGTTTGAGAGGCTAGAAAGAGAAGTGACGGCGGAAAAGGATTAGGTTAGTTCCTTCAGAGGCAGGGGTGGGCGGGCTGGAGAATCTCTTCCAGCCTCTCTCCTGGCTGCTGGTAGCCCCAGCCAACTCTGCCTGGTAGATGGTGTGCTCCCTGGCTCCCTGTGTCTTCACATCATCTGCCCTCTGTTTGTGTCTCTCTGTCCAAATTTCCCTTTTGATATAGACACAATCCCTATTAGATTAGAACCCACTCTTAAGACCTCATCATCTGAAAAAACCCTATTTCCAGATCAGGGCACATTCTAGGCACGAGGGGTTGGACTCCAGTATCATTTGTGATGGGGACATAATCCAACCCAGGACAGGAATGAACCAAATGCTATGAAATCCAGCAGTATGGGCAATCTCTTCCTTTAGAATTCTTTAATTTGCCAAAATTAAGGAAAGGGGGACATTATGCCCCTGTCCTACAGATATTGATGAGGCCATCAACTCTACTGGTGAAGCTTTTAGCTACAAAATAAGACTTTCAAAGAGGAGCCTGCTGCAAAACATTGGCATCAGCTGGTTTCCTCTTGCAGTCTAGTTTGCTACCCGATATGGCTGCAAATTTGGGCAGTCAGCACAGTTGCAAGAGGGTTAATAAAGCGACCTGTTTTCAGGGTGATTCCTTTAAAGGAATGAAGTAGCCATTTCATGGGGTTTGTGAAAAGAGGTAGGTTATAATGAGAAAGAAGAAGGTCCAATTTCAATTTACATGGCATTACTGCAGCAAATACTTAGTGAGTTCGCGTTATGCCACGCACTGGTCCTGGCATATGGACTAAAATCCCTGCCCTTAGGAAACTTATAATCTACTGGAAGAGGGAACAGAAAACCAAGAAAAAGAGGAATAAAAAAGACAGCATGTTAGCTGGCTGTTTCATAAAGAAGAAGGGAAATAGAAAGTGACAGGAGGCAGCAGATTGCAAATTTAAATAGATTTTCCAGAGAAGGTAAAGACAGGAAAGAGATGTGGGAGCAGGAAGAGCAAAGCCCCCAAAGAAAGCTGTGTTGCAGGAAGAGCAAAAAGGCCAGGGTGGCTGGACAGAGTGCAGGGACAACTCTGTCTTAGGGTCTGAAAGACCCAAAGAGAGGTAGTAAGTAATTTTTTTCTTAGTATTGTGTAAAATAAGAGGCCAAAAGAAGACAACTCTATTTTTCTAAATTGAATTTACTATACAGTCAAAACAAATACATGACAATTATTCTTCGTAACCAGGAATAGATGAGAAGTGATCAAGGGAGAAGAGGGCCTGGACCGTGAAAATCACCCTGGCTGCAACCCCAGACCCAGAAGGGGTCAAAAGTCCACATGGTGGGGCCTCCCCGGTGGCGCAGAGGTTAAGCGCTGCGCTGTGGAGCTGTTGGCAGCGGCGACGCGAGTTCGACGCCCGGCCAGGGAGAGTCCCACATGGTGCGGCAGACCTCCCCTGCCTCGCCCGCTGCTCCCCTCAGCAGTGTACCTCTGATCTGCCTGTTCTGCTCCCCACTCTGTCTCTGGTGAACCCTCTCGCCGCCCCACGCCTCTGGCCTGTACCCCAGCTTGTATGTATAAATAAAATAAAATCTTAAAAAAAAAAAAAAGTCCACATGGTAATATCTGAAGGTATGAGGAAGAAATCAGGATATTGATCTGCTCTGGACTAGACCAGCATCAACATCAGCCTGACCTGACCCAATGGAACTGGCACAAAGCAGTGACCTCCACAAAGGTGTAGTCTCAGCAGCGCACCAGCGAATTGATCCAAGATCCCTCTTCCTGCAAATCTGGCCCAGTATCCTGGGTCTTCCCAGGCTGGCTGGGGTGTTGGGGCCACAGAACCCTTCTACAGAATGCTGGGCCATTGTAATGTCTGAGAAAAATTCAAGTGGGAATCTGCATAGTGGAGAATCTCAACCCAATCTCAAGGACAACAAGGCTCGTTTTCAAGCCTTCTGTGTTTCTTTGTCAGCTTTCTGTACACATTCATGCGGTATCACAGTCTATTTCCATAACAACACTGCTATGTGCAATTGTGAGGAGTAAAACTTTTAAGAACTGAATGTTCTCACAACTCAATGAAAATTTTGGGATGAGAGACAATCTAACATGAAGCACTGCGAAGGTTTGGAATCTCTTTCTCCAACCATTCAGTTTTGGGTCAAGAAATAGTCAAATGCACTTGGAGTTGTGAATGAGAAGTAAACAACAATCTTAGAATTCAAGGCAGAAGAGCATAAGACAAGCATCCTGCTAAGAAAACAGTGAGTAAAAGATCAAAATGTTCACATAGGCATGAGAATGACTTTTCAGGATATAAGAAGATGGAGGAAACCACACAAGCCCACAGATTAACTCTCCATGACACCAGACATGATGTCAGGGAGTTCGCTCAAAGATTCTTTGTTGGATTTTGATTTTGGTTTTTTTGGAAAGAGTCATTTGAGGAGTAGCCAACTCCCCCACCCCCACCACCCCCACCATTGAAGCACTCACAGAAAACCTCATCAGCAGCCAAAACCACAAACTGACGTCCAAAGAGAACAAAGAAAAGCAGTTTGGGGCCGCCATCTTGGTTTTACTGTGTCAGTACTATGGTCTAGCATTGGTCAATTTTCTGACTACTAGCAAAGAGCTAAGGAAAGACTGTTTTTGAAAGCTCTCCAACCAAATCTTAAAATGCACATGAAAAAGTCATAATGTTTGGTAACTCTTGCTTGGCATTGTAATGTGGAAGCTAAGACTTTTATTCTAATGTGGCTCAACAACAACAAAAAACAATTAAAAGCTAAGGATATGGAGTAATTAGGACCCTTAGACACTGCCTCAGAGTGGATAATGGTACGGCTACTTTGAGACAGTCTGGAGATTTTTCCAAAGGTTAAACATAGGGTTACCATGGACTCAGCAATTCTACTCCTCAGTATATAGCCAAGAGCAATGAAAACACCCCCATAACAAAACCTGTCCATAAATGTTCATTGCAGCATTATTCATAACATGGGAACAACCTAACTAATGTCTGCTAACTGATAGATGGATAAATAAAATGTGGTATATCCTCAGAGAAGAATATTATTCAACAATAAAGTATCACTATATTTTAAACATGGACAAACCTTAAAAATATTAATAAATTAATGAAGCCAACTACAAAGGATTCTTTATTTTTTATTTTGTTTCTATGAAATGTCCAGAATAGGGAAATCCATAGAGACAGAAAGTAGATTAGTGGTTACTAGTTTCTGGTATAGGATGGAGGGAAATGAGGGGTGACTGCTATTGTGCAGCGGGGGCCTTTGGGATTGATAAAAGTATTCTCAAATTGATCATGGTGATGATTGTATAACTCTGTGAATATACCAAAAACCACTGGGTGGTTTTTAAATGGATTAAATGAGTATGAATTATAACTCAATAATGCTGTCATTTTAGCTGGATAAAGTATATATGAATTATATCTCAATAATGCTATAGCTTAAAAATCTAGGGACAGTATTCAGCCAGAATTAACATTTTCTTTTGTGAATATCTATATGTCAAAAAATGTTTTTTTCTTTGAATGTCATCTTAGAATTTAGAGTTAACAGGCAGCCAACATCTAAAGAGTGATCGTTCAAAGAGGAATGGAAGCGCAGTGACCTTTGGTGGTGGAATATAGGTGAGCTATTGGTGGGTGCACTATGTAGGTAATACCTGATCGGGGTATGCCAATATTAATCTCGGTTTAAAAAAAATATTTTTTTAATTTAAGTGTAAAATTATAAAATATTTAAAACAAAATTTAAATATATATATAAATCTAAAAATAGAGTGATTCTTTATGATTTAAGAATGCCTGTCCGTTTTTCCCATATGACTTCATATATAATATAGAAAGTTTGGAAAAAAGGGGGGTAGGCGTGTTTGTTCCTATGAGGAGAAGAAATGTCCAGAAGCCAGAAAAGTAGCATCTGCTCCTGCTGGCTGTGACTAAAATTAAGCTCTAATTTAGCTTTCAGCTAAAATTATCATAATTGAAATAAAACTAACAAACTGTATGTGACTTGCAATTTTCTCATCAATTAGGGGAGAGAAGGCCACATGCTAACTTTAGAATAGTGGACTTCTCGCCTGAAGGTTAGCCTTATGGTATTTGGTGAACAAAGACTTTTTCCATTGAACTATGCTTCTTCCCATATCCTCCAAAACAGTAATAAGTAAGTTGTATTTGGAGAAACCACCAAAGAAGCCATGGAGAGGAGCATCATGGGATAGCATGAGACTCTGGCTGTTTCTGTCTTTGACTTTTTTGGGTCTTTCTTAAAGAGAGAGTTTTACACACTCACAGTCATACTCACATACTGCACACACACTAACATGGGTATATTGTGTGTGTGTGTGTGTGTGTGTGTGCGTGTGTTTGTGTGTAATCATCTTAAACCTACAGTGATAAACAAGTACTGGTTTAAGAAAACAAAATGGTACTTACCACAAATATGTGTTCCAAATATGTGTTTAATACAAATTGTAAATATTAACACTATAATGATAATTTAAAAAAATACAACCAGAAGTGAACACTCTAGGGTTCTGGAAAGAAGCCAAGTGCTAAAGTATGTCTGGCTTGATCCACAATGGTATCAACTCCTGTTTTTCTTACAAAAGGAAAAAAGGGAACATGGACTTATTATTAAGAAAACCCACTGACTTCACACACAACTTGGAAAAAGTCACATCTCTCTTGGGAATCTATTTTACCTATTCAGGACTGCTTTTAAAAATGCAGAGGAATACAAATATCAACAGTAGAAAGGTACCAAGTCTGTGGAAATACATATAATCATATGATTAATAGAATCTCTTATATAGAAAATGGCATTTTCATGTAGTATATTGGGTGACAAGGAGAATAAGGTAAAGAGAAATTAATGCATCCAAATGGGGAAATTATACTTGATATTCTATAAAGCTTTAATTTCATCATGAGATTTAAAACTATATAAAAAGATTTGTTTGTTTGTTTGTTTTTCATTTTTAATCCTGAAAGAGGATCTTATCTAAAAACCTAAAGTCAAACTGTGGCAGAGAATTGTTCTGA
Source organism: Scalopus aquaticus (assembly GCA_004024925.1). Classification (NCBI taxonomy): domain Eukaryota; kingdom Metazoa; phylum Chordata; class Mammalia; order Eulipotyphla; family Talpidae; genus Scalopus; species Scalopus aquaticus. The sequence goes on from PVIJ01006784.1 coordinate 63,192, forward strand.
ATGTAAATAAAGTCCTTAAAGCGTGTTCTTACACTTGAAGTAATAGTTGCCCAGTTATCACATTAAATAATGTGTTATGCTTATTCTTGTTTATTCTGCAATTAATAGTTATTGATTATATTTGATTGATTATATTTAAGCTTTTCTCTTCCATAGAAATGATGATGGTCTGTTTCCTTTTGTTTCTATGTAATGACTTGGGTCAAACCAACTAATATCAGTTGTCAAGATCTTAGAGAAATATGTCTGAACCTCCCAAGAATAATTAATCTAAATCCTTTGTGCAGACACTGGGTGTAGTATGATATGAGTCACTGATTTTCTCCTCTAGAGTTGATATATTCAGCAAGAAGAAAGACTTTTTTGTTTAGTGGCAATTGTACTTAATTTTTTCTCCAAGGTCAAATACATTTAGATAAGATTTGTTCATCTGCAGTCAGATCGAATGCTATACCTTGGCAAATTTAAGAGTTTCTGGTACCTTCTGCTTGTTTACATTGAGTATATTATTGTTGCACTTATTGGATTTTTGCTTTGTTATTTAATTTATGTATTTGTTACATTTTGAACTACTGCATATATACAAGAGAATACATGAAAATAAAATGTAATTATATAGTTTAAGCAGCAGTAATAGAATAAAATACTTGCATCTGACTCTCAGAGTAATAAATAGAACATTCTCATACTTCCCAAAATTAATTTTACCACCTTAGTGTGCAGCCCCAAACAACTCATAGTTTGGCTTTAACTGTTCCTATACTTCACTTAAATGTAATAATGCTGATTACGTTCTCTTCTGAGATTTGCTTCTTTCGTTCCACAATATATGCTTTTGAAATTCATCCATGTTAATGGACATAGGTGTCATTCATAATACTGGTTTATTTTTCACGCAAAATATCGACCCACCCCCAAGATGCACACACTGATCGGCCTGTCTGGAGTAGAATAAGGATTGGATGAACAAGCCTAGTTTGTTGAACCTGGCAATGGTGAGTTATATTAAGACATCAAGCACAGAAGTAAATCGTGCTCCACTTCTCTCTTTCTTCCTCTTCTTCTGCACCCCATGCTAACAGCCCCCTCCAAAAGTGGCATTTCTTGGTGAGCTATTCCAGATTTTCTTATCTCAGAATGCTCAGGACAAAAATGGGTACAGCAGTAGGATTCAGAAAACAGGGAGAGTAAACTGAGACAATGCTAAATAGGTTGTACTGTCCAGTCCCATTTCTTCTGCCCCATCCTGCTACCAGAAAGAATAAGCAGCAGCTGCCTTTCTGGGAACCCTAACTATCTGGGTTCTTGTCTCCTACAGGCCACCTTGCTGAAGGAGGGTGTGCAAGAGAGCACAAAGCCTTGAGCTTCTGGAAAAAGACATGTCACATTGATAGAGTAAAAGTGAATGAAAAGCCTAAGCTCTTAACAGCTGCCCCAGAATTTCCCGTAAGCAGATATTTGGATTTAAGAAATATTGAAGGTTGCTTGAGGATTTATGAGAACCCAGGAGCGTGGATCTGCTGAACTGAAGGACTTTTTTCTAATGCTCAACATTAAAGAAAATCACAAATTTGGGGTATTAGACTGGAGCAACATTTGGGGTAACGATACCCAAGAAAATTATTCTAGATAAAGGGACTGATGAGTGATTTTTAAGAAAAGTCATGGAAAATAATAAAGTGAAATGAATGTGGCTTTATCTTATAAATCAAATTAAAATGATAGTTAAATTTCCTTGCATTGCTGAATACTAATCTACCACTATTTTAGCAAGGGTATTTAGACGATAATTGCTTTAGTGAGTGCGTTTCCTTCTGGAATGAGGAGAGTGAATTTAATATCTGGGTTGATGTGGGGAGTACAGCATATAAAGACGACATAGACACAGATGATCCTGTGAAAATAAAAGATTGGAAATGGGGGGACTTGAGACCACACTTTTACTCAGCCTGGAAAAGGCCTAAAAGCTTGGGGAGAGCTTGGGGCCTGTGCGCAGTGTGCAAAGGTGGTTCAAGCCAACTGGATCTACCATTACAAGTAGACTGAGAGACCCCAGCTGAGTAGGAGGACAAGAATATATTAACTTCCTCCTGATTCCATCGTATTCTAGAACCAGGCAAGGTCATGACCCCTGGGATGATTTTTTTTTCTGTGAGAGAAGGCAAAAAAGCACTAGCAGCTCAGAAATCGAACTTCAAGGAATGGTAAACTATTTGAAGCCATCACAGGAAACAAGAAATTTGTACCCAATTTGAGAGGAGCCTGTGGCATTTAGGGAAATGGGCAGGGAGAGGAAAGACACCGTGGGGGGAAGTAGAGAAGAATGAAGCAATCAGAAATTGTCAATACATAGCATTGACTAAGATAAAACAGTGCTAACTGGAGGCAGAAACAATGTGGAGAAACCCAGAGGTAAAGATGATTCCTACTGTTTGACAGCTGCCTACAAACCTGGATCCATTGGCAAGGGATAGAGAGTGTCCTCACTATCCAATGTTATTGAATCTATCCTAAGGTCATTGAAAACGATTGCTCTCTGTTTGGCTATATGTATATACACATGTGAGCGTATATGTTTATGCTTTTATTCAAACATTCATAGAAAGAATAAGTCTGACAAAATGCATTCAAGGAGCAATTTCTAAGAGAGAAAGATCTGAGTATTAGATATGGGGGAGAGAAAGTTAGGATTGGAGATGACCCCTTCCTCGCTGCAGACTGCCAACCTCTTTTATTTTCCTCAAACAGTGGAAGGAGTATATATTTTAAAACAGATGTGAAAAATACAGACTTTAATAGCCTCAAGCAGAAAATAAAATCCTGTAATATTCACTGAGGCATAATCAATGTGGATAATTTGAGACTATCTTTTCTGTCTCTATTCTATGCATTTAGAAACGTCTCATTTATGTGAATTATATTTATATACTAAATCCCTATGGTATGAACATTTTGCAACCTACTTCCCCACTTAATATATTTAGTGATTGAACTGCTCTATCAATATTCCTCTCATTTAAAGACTCAGTACAGCTAAAAATTAGGAGATTAATGTGTTTTTAAAATTTTAAACATTGAATAAAGTGTTGAATGGGAACATATGTGCTTACTAAATTTTTTATCAAAATCTAATTCAAATGATAAGACACAGAGAGAATAGGTGATAACTGAAAAATCTGAACTTTCCATCACTAACGACTCCTAATTCACTTGTTAGTTTTGTTTATGTCACAGCTCTCTTTGAGAAACAAATAAAATCTTTGCTCTACTACAGAAAAATGGACATGAATGCAATAATTTGCAAACTCTTTCAAAGAGTTTGTATTAATATTAAAGCTATCTATAGCACACCAATAGATGAGAGAACTTGGATTAAGTACCCCTACTATAGGTGAAAATTTTGCTGCTAAATAAACTAACATTACTCAGAATAGGAATTCAACAAAATATCCCTAATAAATAAATTAGTACCAAGCTTGTAAATATTATACCTTAATTTTTATCAGAGTAAAATGAAGTCTCTAGTCATTTGCTCATGATGGACACTGTCTACCATCTTTCAGTTTGACAATATTTAGTGAGCATAATTTATGTGCCATGCTTAACAGGGGACCAAGCAGATATGAAAATAAATGCCCCCTCCCTCAAAATGTATGTCTAAATGTGGAAAAAGAATAAAAATCACAACTGTTCAACTGAACTGATCGATTCTCAGGATTAAGAGATTGACTTTATACATCATGTAAACAGCTAAACTTCTGAATCATGAAAGTTCTTGAGAAGTTCCAAAGGCAAGACTGTAAGAAAACAAAAATCTGCCACCCCAAAATGTCTTTTGGGAGGTGCACTGAAGACTGAATGGAAGCTGGTTTTACTTTTGTGTGTGTGTGTGTGTGTGTGTGTGTGTGTATGTGTGTGTGTGTGTGTGTGTTACTCTATTTAGTGCAAAGCAATAAACATCAAGTTTGTAGCAGACAGCTTTCCTTTAAATTTTTTAAGTGCGGTAACATTAGGTTAAAATCAGGTGTCATCACCATAAAGCACCCACCACCAAATCACCCATCCTCCACCACCATAGTCTATGGTGCTTCCTTCCCTCTTTGCTCTTACTGCCCCCCCTCCACCCCCAACTGCTTCACTTCTGCTTCTGATGTTTATATCTAAACCTTTCTTTGTAAGGGTCTATTCCAGGAGAACCTAATCGCCTTAAAAAGGTAGAAGTACCTTTATTTTCCCCAGCAAAAGTCCTAAATGAATTTCTCCTTTTTCCCCAATCTGATGTTCTCCTCCCCACCCCCAAAGCTATTTAAGATGGCATCTAGGGCCATATAGGCAAGTTATTCAGGCATGCTGGGTCTCTCCCATGTATACAGGAGCTATACACATTATTATTAAACTCCTATATGGCTTCTTCTCTTAACAAAAAAAGAAGGAGAAGATCAAAGTGCTATGGTTCCCCAGTGCGTCACCTAGAACAATATTAGAATAAAATTTGAGGAAAATAAATATTTGCAAACTATGCCAAGTATATATTTGATCAGAAAATTCACTTAGAAAATGTTTTAAATTCATTTTCCACTGTCGAAGATTATGTAAATATTTTGTACAAATATAGGAGAAACACGCCAAATATAATTTCTCTTTCATTCCCTGCAGACAAAGGTTAATTTTCCTAATCTTCCCAGGAAATTCCTTAGTTTCCTATCAGAAAAACTCTCTTCAGTCAACATGGTTATTCAATTTCCCCATTATAACAGACTAGTTCATGCATGCCACAAGACAGCAAATTGTCATGGACAGAATCTTTGCTTCCCAGAATAGCATGCATATTTATGAAGCTGTGAACTTGAAAAGAACAAGCTAATCTTAACCAAATATGGCTGCTGAGAGGGGTTCTTGCTGGATCCCAGACTTCAGAGTATAAAGGAAGAAAGGAATAAGAATGGGATGAAAATGGAAACAAGTACTGAAAATGGCAGCTCAGAAATGACTTTAGCCACTAACTTCCCAAAGATGGTAATACCAACTCAAGTTTTTCATTGTCCTTTACCTAAGTCTGCAGCTTGATGCAGTTGCTGCTTATTAATTACAAAGCCCATGAGCAATGTTGATGATTTTAGTGACTTTAGGTCTAGTTTTTACACTATCTACAACTCAAGTGCCTTATTTTGGATATCGGGTGCCTCTATTTTGTTTTCCTAGTGCCTCACATCTACAGCATTGTCTGGTTCCAGCAATAAATATTTTCTATCTAATTATAATTATTTGACTAAGAAGAACTGAAATGAATCTCAATTACTCTTCTGGTAGGATAATGAATACCAAAATCGAAGATTATCACAAAGGCTTTCCACAAAGCAGCACAGAAGGAATAGATTGTGTTCCTTTTAATGCAACGTCTAATGTTGTCAGCTAAGTAAAATGAAAATCAACTAAGGAATCAGTCCCCTAAATATAAGAATAACTATTTTCTTAAAGATTTAAAAAGTATCTATAAAGAGCAACACTAACATTTTAATAAATGCTTTCTCTCATCTCACTGATCACCATATTAAAGTAGTAGTTAAATGTCATTACCTCGCCCTATTGATACCCTCCACTCTTCATCTTATCTCTCTCTTTAAAATAAATTAGTGCTTCATTTCTCAACAACTGATGGAAGTAATGTAAATCCAAAAAGCAGCAATTATGCAAAAACTAAAGTCAAAACCGTTTTCTTTTTTCCCCTCTCTAACAGCTTGTAAGCATAATTAATCAAATCAAGCTTTCCTCTCATCGTGGAGAGCTGTAATTTCAAAAAGCAAATTATAGCATTCTTGCAGTAGCACATATAAAGTATATTATGAAAATATGTATATGAAGTCAAAGCTTGTTCTTGGTGATAAATTTTATTTTGTTAAATCCCACTCTGTATCATGAATTAATATTCATATTTTATACACTGCCCATTGGAAGAGTTATCTTATTAGGAATTTTGAATAACTCAAAATGCAGCAGATTAAAATATTTCCTATGTCACAATAAATCAATCAAAAGAACAAAATAAATGGACACCACATATCGGGAGTAATTGCAAACGTATCTAATATATTAATAAATGAACCTTAATGGGTTTTTTTCATAGACACACATTTTTTAAGTACATTTTTTTAAACTGTCTATTATAATGCTCAAAAATGTCCACAATTAAGATGTTGCCAACTTCCAGTGAGATGGGCTGTTTTTCTTAACCTTTCAAGGAAACAAGATTTAATAATTACTCTCCTTGTTTTACAGAAATGTATGAATACTATGCCCTTGGTTTTGAAGATTTACTATGTCTATGTGTCTAAATATCTGCCCAAGATTATGGATGCAGGCAAAACATTGAAATAGTTATTTGCTACCCAAGATAGGATATTAAAGAGAGCATTTTCTTTCACTGAAGCATGTCTTAAAATCCTTCCTCTTTCTTAAAGCCTTTCTAAACTAAATAAATGGTAGAAAACTACAGAAATTCCATGTCTTACTATACCATCCCTTCTTATATAATTATTCTTCTTGTGGTTATAATACTATTAAATCATCTCTCTGATGTATGCATTTCTTTCATTTTAACATAGACTGAGCTGGCTGCATCTTTGTTGTATTTGTTTGAATCAGTGCTGGTTGTCTACTTGGCACCAAACCCAGGAGCAGCCCCAGATAAGGCACTTTGAAAAGCTGCTTGGTAGAAAGGATGACGGAAAAAATTTACTGGTTTAAATCAAGATTTCTTATCAGCTAATATCCAGTTTTATAGAGAGGTAAACATATTTTCTCTTCAAAGTAAGAGCTTGTTTATTTGCCTTAAACACTTCCTGAGGGAAATCTTGGAACACAGAAAGAAGCTATTGACTTGCACATTGAAGCAAGAATGGCTTATGTACATACACATCATGTCTTCCTGAAGGGAGAAAGTGACTCAGCCAGTGGGACTCTTCCGGTTCTCCCAGAAAGGATAAACTACTAATTAGTACTTCTGCTCTAACCTGGATTAGCATCTAACTCACCTTCATACAGATCATTTGAAACAAAAGCATTTAGGCTCATTTCAACTGAGGGAGATTAGCAAACCATGAACAATTACATACCAATGCAAGTAACAAACCAATCTTAAACCAATTATGTATGTCCACCGTATATTATGCATATTCCTGTGGGACACATGTAAATGGCAGTACAATTCACTGATAATTATTTTTATGTACAATAATTACTAAGGACATTAAACTATTCATGATTTACAGAGGTCTTGACATTAGTTTCTAAAATTAGTTATGTATTATTTCATGAGGATGTATAAGAATTTACCTTATTTTCATTTTCCTGTATAAGTTCTACTTGCAATGTGTATGTTTACACAGTAGAATCTTTACAAATCCCAAAGTATAAATGGTTTAATTTGTGCAAATACAGAGCTGTCTAAAATTTGACAAGAATTATAAAGAATAATGTGAGTTGGAAAACACCATAAATGATGGATTTTATAAGTGCTTTGTATTTCAACAAAAATTTACCTTAAAGTATATTGTCTAGAAAATAAAAAAAATTGAAACATTCATAAAGTGTCTTAAAACTAAATGTCTACTTAGGGAATATATAGGGATTTTTCAGAAATATTTATAAATACATCAAGCAAATACATACGATTCTATTTGACAATCAAGTTTATCATTGTCAACAGTATTTCCACAACATTTTTTCCACGTAGAAATGTCACTAGGTTTTCTAGTCACAATAGGATTCAGCTATACAGTGTCTACCATCAAGGGAAGGGAATTAATTTTAGAAGAACTACTATGCAGGCCAATCTCTTAATAAATCAATAAATGTGGAAGGATGGAAATACAGAAAATTCAGAGTAGGAAAACATTAGAGAAACATCCAGTCATGACTCTCTTGTGGTTGAACATGAACTCTTTCAAACATAGATGCCATTTGATGTTCCCTTCCCCAGGCAAGCAGTGAACCCACAGCGCCCTCCAAAGATATCCTCAGTTCCCAATCAACCCTACACCTTTCCACCAGACCATTCCATTAACTAAGCGGATGTCTATTAGATAGTCGGTTGAGTAGATCTTGGCACTAATTTAAGGCTCTCTACATCTAATCACACTTTAAATCAAATAAATGTCTAAATGGGGAATTAGAAAAGACATAGAACCAGAGGATTCGAGTATCCTTTGCTGTTTATTCAGGGTGAGATATAATTCCACCCTCAAAATAGTCCAATAAGGAATATAATTCCCTTATGCCTAAACAGTAATCTGAGACTCAATCAAAATTAAATCTGAATTAGGTAGAAAGATTGAGTCAAACTTAAATATATTTGGAAGACGCCAACCACATTTTGATTAAATTTTCATAGTTTTAGTCATTAATTTTTTAGGTGAAGCTAATAAAACAATTGAAAAAAAACTTGACCTACAGAGTACAAAATCCTCATTCAGTTCTTTCATAGATTTATCCTATTCTTCACCTTAATTTTTTCAATTTCCCACAAATATCACATTTCCTCAGTGGTAGTTACCCCTCCAGAGCCCTTGGCTCCCCCTCTCAGAAGATATACCTGTCTCCTCCCACCCTTTAAGGTCAGGGGCATGTCACTCCTCCTCTACCCCACCCATGAGTGCCTCTTGCAAAAATATTTGTTATTGAAATGATCGTAGCATTTCACCTTCAGCTGGAAAGTGGCTAATTGCAAAGGTCCCTTTTCCTTCCACAAAACTAGACTGAAAATAAGACTTTGCAGCCCAAGAGGTCAGGAAAACAGAAAGCAGGTGCAGATCTCAAAGGCCCTTTGCAGGACCTAAATTTCTTTAGCTCTTTAGTAAAAGAGTCAAATTGGAGCTTGGTCTTTCCCAGACCGATAAGTTTCATATTCATAAAATTAAGATAAAATCTAGATTTTGATAGGACTTTAAGCATCAAAGTTTATGTAAAATTATAATATTAAGCTATATTTTAACTGAAATAATGTATTTTTTAAATAATGGAAATGTCTAATCCAACACTGTCAGAAATGTTGAGCCATGTAATAAATATTTTAGGCTCTTGGGGCCACAAAGTTTTTATCTCAACTACTCAGCTCTAACCCTGTAGCACAAGAACAGTCCTATGTGATGTGTGAATGATCGGGCATGCTCATGTCCCCGTAAAAATTTATTTACAAAATCAAGCATCAGGCCAGATTAGTTTGTCAATTCCCATTCTACAACAAAATCATGGAAATATAGAACCTCAGAACAGGAACTCGCACTATAAATCATCAGGTTTAACAACTTGTTTTATAATCAAAATGATAATATATCAATTACTGCCCTTTGTAAAACACACAAATAACATCTCACTGAAGAAAAATTTTAAACAAAGAGAAGAAAGCAATAATCACCTTTAACCTCATAACTCAGAGAGCTAACTGTTAACATTTTGGTGTTTATCATTCTAAGTCATTATGTATAAATCTCATGTATAAATTTTTTCCATTATATATGTACTTTCTTTCAAAGTAATTATCATACTACATATGCAATTTTGTGAACCATTTATCTATCTAACAGCTATTCATAAGCATTTTTTCAGATCTTTAAATATCTACAGGAGTATAATTTTAAAAGGCTACATAATTTTATCATCAGTCTCATATGCCATGAGTTATTTAATTAGTCCCTTAATACTAGACATTTCTTTCTAGTTGCTCTGCTATTATAAATAAGTAGATAATGGATCTCCTTCTGCACAAATCTATATGACAATCTGACTGCTTCCTTAAGGTAAATTCCTAGAAAGGGAATCATGAAATTGAAAAGTATGAAAATTTTTTTTTATTTTGTGGGTTTTCATATATATTGTCAGATTTCCCTCCTGAGCAAACTTGTCATCCTACATTCCAACATCAATAAACTACAATATCCATTATCATGTTCTCTCTCTTTGTTATACTTGTCACCTTAAGGAGCTTAGAATGCTACCAGTAGTTTAATATGCATTTCTTCCATTAATGCAAAGGCTGGACCATTTTCCTAATTTTGAAAAATCACTCTGTGTGAATTTTAGCTCCCATTTGAAAAACAAGGATACTGCGGTTCAGAAAGGTTAAGTGTTGTCTAATGGTCATTCAATTAGAGGGACAGATCCAGGATCAGAACTCAGTACTTCCTTTGCACTATTCTCCCCCCACATTAGTCACTTGTAACCCGTACATTTGGACTTCCCTATTAGGGCTCAAAAACCAGTCCATCTTATCACTTATTATTTAACATGAACAATAAAATGTCTTTTTCCTTTGTTCTTTCCTCTTATCAAAGAGTGTCAGACCAAAGTACACTGCAAAGGCAAAGTTTATAGTAGTCTGTTTTCTTGTTTTATTTGTATAATGGAGAGGGATTAAAAGTTAATTGTGAATAGCAAATACTTTAAATGAAATATATCTTTCCAGTCCTGCGTGGATTGTTCTTAAAATGGCCACGCATCTTGGTTTGGTTAAGGACTGTCTCGGTTCACGTTCTTGTCAGCATAATTAACAGCAACCTTTTTCACCCTCAGAAATTTCCCCATTTGGAAGAGAAGGCTAATTAGAGGTGTACTTAAGAAACACTGTATAGAGACAGAGTGTCTCTTTCTTCTAGAACACATGATTTTTTTTCTTAATGTAAAATGAAAGAATTAAAAGAGGTGATCATTTCTATGCTCTATGAACCCTAAAATTCTCAAAATCTTCATCTTTTTCCCCCACTACCATCTCTTATATTCCTTGATTCTTCCCCCTGACCCAACCTTGAAAACATTCCTTTTTTTTTTATTACTGTCTGCTTATTTTTATAAATATTTTGCTTTGGGAAAATAATTCTCTATGAAAACATTTGTCTTTGTCATTCGTCTTTGCTTTACTACACAGAATTGTCTTGAATTCCTTCCATCTTAATAAAAATGACAGTATTTCATCTTCCCTTAGAGCTGAATAGTATTCCATGGTGTGGATATTCCACTTCTTCTTGGTTCAGTCCTCTGTTAATGGGCACTTAGGCCATGCTTCCATGTCCTAACTCTTGTAAATAATACTGCAATACATACTGTACAACAGATTATTTGTCTGAGTTGTTAGTTTCTATGTTCCTTGGATAAATCCCCAAGAGTGGTACTGCTACTGAGAAAGGAGAGAGGGAAAAACTAGGTATATTCAAACTTCTAGTTTACTTTAAAGAATAAATATTTCTTTTTTAAAAATTACTCTGACCCCATGATACTCAAAGTATAGCTAACCAACCAGCAGAACTAAAGTCACTTGGAAGGTTATTAAAGCAAAGAATCTAGGATCTCACCTGGACTTACTGAATCAGGGTCTGCATTCTATGATTTTTCTCCAAATTATGTTTACGAGGTATAGTAGGTGCACAGGTTTACAGGTGCAAATTAGCTAGGATTAGCATGTTAGAGTTTTATTTCTAAATATTTTTTCTTGTAATAGTCATTTTCTACATCCATTTTTACTGTTTTTATTGTTTTCTACAGCAGCAGATAATGGCTATGTCAATTAAAATGATCATACTTAGGATATATTCTTCAATAGAGATGTATCACAAATCACTGAAAAAAATCTAAATATTTCCAAAGTGTATTTTTCTCTACTGCTACTGAACTTAGAGGTTGAAAGGGTATATTGTTTTTTCCTCCTCTCCAACAGGTATTGGTGATCTTCATTTTTTTCCCCTGCAATATGAAATTTCTTCCACTTAATTCTAGGTTTCTGGTAGAAGGGAAATCTGCCATGACAAACAATAGGTACTCGGCTCTACTTCTGCTGAGCTGTTAGCTCCTGCCCTTAAAATAGGCAGAGGACTCAAAGGTCAAACACGATAACCTCATTCCTTGTGACAGGTCAACTAATACCTATAAAATTGAAAATGGAGTTCGGCAATAAAAAAAGTTTGCAATTGCTATAGAACAATTTGGGTGAAGCTTCATCTTGATTTAGGTAGCAGACTATTAGAGATGTCTCTGAATTCAAAGAATGTGCACAAGAAGAAGGCAAACCCTCAACCTTAGAGGACACTTTATGAAATGAATATACGAATCTATGTGTTGGATGTCAGAGCTACTGTTCTTTGTCAATGAGTCCTAAGGAGAAAACTCACCCCATCTTAGCAGCAAGCATCCTAACTGCCTGCAACTGCATTTTGTTGTTCTATTTTGTTTTGTTTGCCTTTCCCATTGTTTATTTCTCTAATTTCTCCTTTTACCACACACCATGTGGTTTGTGTGTGCATATGCAAAATCAAGGTCATATGGTGCAAACACACCTTCGTCTACCTAATTTGAAGTTTTCTATTTCCTGTCTGTTGAAAATCCTGGTACATTTAAGCATTTAAGCACACTAAAGAATAATCCATGAACCAACCACTATTAAACAATCTATCTGCCTTGTTAAAATCTAACAAAAATGAGCATTTCAGCAATTGCCTAAGTACATCATCTCTAGCCAGGCAAAATATGAAATTCACCACCTCCCTGTTCTCATTCAGAGTCCATTCATGGAATGCCCAAACTCACAGGTTTCATTAAAACAGGTATTGCTTGGTAAATCACTTTGAATGAAATGTCTAGGCTGGCAAAGAAGTGATTCCATTCATTTATTAAAATACATTTTGGGGACATGTTCTGAAAACAAGATTGTGTGGTAGGCATAGTAGAGGCTAGGAAAGCTGGATCACCAATAACCTGTCCCCAAGGACCATCTCCTCTAGTCACAGAGAAAATGAAGGCCAGTGGAAGTGATGATAAAGTGTTCTAGGGGTGCAGATCAGCATTACATACTGGGGGGACCAGAAAAGCCTTCCTCTGGAATATGGGTTTGTCTGGATGCTCAAGAATCATTACAGAAGAGGGAGAGAAGCATGGCATTGAGAAGAATAAAACATGAGGCTAGCTGAGGGAGTAAGCATGGAAAGAGACAGAGAATCCATTCCATTTGCACAGAACGCTGAAGGCAGCCCAAGTGCTGTGAGTCCAGACACTGGCAAAGTCAGCTTGAGCCAAATTGTGGTCTGCCTGCCTGTAACACCAGGCAAAGAGCTCAATGAGCTTTCACCTGCCCCCATGGAAACCACTCAAGTTTGTTGCACGAAGACTCAGAGGCTGGATTTATATTCAGTTCATTTGCAGAAGAAGAGATATTGAGACGAGTAGAGGAAACATAAACATGAGAAGAGTGAAACAGAGAGAAAATCAAGGTAGAATAAAGGGAAGTGAAGAAAAACACATTCAATTTTACAATAAAGTAAGTGGTTATTTCAGAGACAAAGTGGATACAGATGAGGTTAGGAACTAATACAGAAAGGGAAACATGGATGACAAAGTCTTACGGATTTATTAGGAATATATTAGAGTGAAAGGAACACCTGTTTGTCGGAACATAGTCAGAAGGAAGAAGAGAGCCAGGCAGAGATGGGCCACTGAAGAAAAAATGCTAAGGACTCTGACTTTAATACAGCAAGGAATATGGCAGGACATGAACAAATGTGCATTTAGGGAAGGTAACTCTAAGAGCAGCATTAAGAACAGACAGGGGAGGGGATAAAGTGTTACAAGGCAACCCCAGAGACAACAACCCAGTGTGTAGGGTACAGCAACAAACTAGGTGAGGATATGCAAATATTCAAATATCTTAATAAGCAAAAGCATCATCAATTTTGAAGATGGAGAAGGGTAGACCCAGCAAAATTAGCAGAAGTGATCATCGTAAAACAAACAAACAAAAAAAAACTGGATGTTTCATATTATAAAAGAGATCTAGGTAGACAACAAACCTGGGCAAAAAAGGGAATTTCAGGGTAAAGTAATCATGATCTCATCCACTTAAAGTCATTTCATAACATCTATGTAAATAACAAAATATTTTAGTAATCACACAACGGGAAAAAAAACAACCTGGAAAATGTTGGTATTTTCTAAACACGGGGAATTTTGTACCAGCTTTTCTCTCCTTAGTTCTAATACCCACAAAGCTTGCAGAACACCATCAACTTCCCAGAAATTTCTTCTTGAGGGTCATCCTGGTATATACTTTAAAAAGTAGCAAAGCCAAGAATCCATTCTTAAATCTCTAAAACTTCAAATGGTAAGAAAGACGGAATGTGAGTTCATTTTTCCTCCAGGACAAAGCTAATGCTGTTGATTTCAATACCATAAATTGAAAGGAATCACATATTCACTGAAGAAACCCTTTCAAGAACACAGAGTATAAGTGGAAAGCTGGTATCACAGGGCCAGCCAGGTAGGCTAAGTGTAGAGCAATGTTACCAAGTAGGATCTCCTGCCATGATGGAAATGTCCTACCTCTAACTGACTCCATCAAGGCTCTAAGGCCATGTGGAGCCTTCTAGGTGAAAATTAAACCACCTGACTCAGGAACTCAGTGACTGTGGAGGGGCAAGGAGTGGAACAACAGACCCCCACACAGCAGCTTCCTGTATGAAGATTTTTGCCATCAATTATGGACTGACGGTGGATCTCTGAACCAATCCAGAAAGCTCCATAACAAACGCCTAAGTTCAGACCACCTCCTGCCAGACCCTTTAAATTTCCCCACAGCCCTGACCTGATTGAGCACAACTTAGGATGGCCCCTTGGTCCTGCCCCCAATCATAATTCCTGCCCTGTAGTAAATGCCCTCCTAATTACATTATAGCCTGATAATTTCCACTGGTGGGGCATTTGCATCATCCAATACAGCAGCCTCCAATCACAAGTGGCCACAGAGATTGACATATAACCAGTGTAACTAAGAAACTGAATTTTGAATTTTGTTGGATTTGTATTGAAATTTAAATAACTACATTTGACTAATGGCTCCTGTCCCGAAGGCTCAGGATGAGAGGAGAGAATGGACACCCACTTAGAAACCCAATCTCAAGGTTGCAGAACAAGCAGAAAATTCTATTAGCGTGTCTCCAAAGGAGGCAACATAGATCTTCCTTCGGCAACTTGATGATGGCAAACAGGGTCCTTCCTCTCTGGGTAACTAAAGTCATTCGTTAGTGACAATTAGCAACTCAAACCATCACGTTTCCCATCAGCAGCTACCATCAGACACCCTTGTCAGTGTATGCTAATGCTTTCCATTTTATACTTACTGGACACCAAAACTGTCCATAGAACAAAAAGTATAAACACAATGTTCAATAAAGCCTGGCAGGCTTTTAATAAGACACAAGGGAGCATACTAATCCAGATTTCTGTAGGCAGATACTTCATAAAAGGTTAATCAAAGTGCTGGGCAAGCGAGGAACATCTGTATCAGGCTAGGCACTATTTTTTCTTTTTTTTGAAGGAGAGCTCAACATCTGCAAGGAGGTCTGAATTGTTCCTTAGGGAAGACCCTGCGCCTTCAAAAGGAAAGATTTGCAACTGTATCAACTGTTGTTATGTTAACATGGCTTCTCTTCAGCGAGCAATTTTAAATCAGAATGACACTTGGGAGGAAAAAGGCAAACACCTCCATGTTCTGATAGTATTTTTCCTCATATTCTGATAGTATTTTTCCTCATAAAAAAATTAACATAGGCATAACCTATGGAGTATGGAGATATATGATCTCTGCTAAAATACTCAAAAATATCTGACACAGTATTTCACCAAATTAATAAGGTCTCAATGGAAGGCTTCTCATTTTATTACATGTAACTTGTTTAAAAGGTACAAAATACCTGGCTTTGGCCATCTGGTGGAGCAGCTGGAGAATGAAGGCTGCCCACTGATTTCCCTCTTGTGACTGGTATCAAGGCCTTGCTTTCAACAATATCCTGTTTATTTAAAAACAAACAAATAACTGATTATAAAACTTCGGATTTTTGTTTCTTGCTATAACTCCCTTGAAACAACTCCTTCTATTCATACCGAAGCATGGTGACCTGAGAGAAGCAGCCTGGGATCTTAGTTGCAACCTTTGGCTCAGTTCCTGGGATGTAACTAGTGCCTGGTATGAATCTCGCTTCATGAGAGACCTTGCACCACCATGAGTCAGAATGGAGCTGGGGACGCAGGACTACTGACCCTTTACTCACTCCTTGGTATGCAAATATACAACTCACCCCTTGGCATATAGCCACGGCATGTCTGACAATGTGCAACTGCCAATGCAAACCCACCCTGACCCGTGTAGAAACTGAAGGTGTATAGAAGCCCTTGACTTCTTATAGATGGGGCTCAGCCTTTGGATGTGAATCCACTGAGTCAACATCAGTGCAATAAACTTGCTTCTTGTTAGCCCTGGTATTTAAGTTTCCTTTGTGCCATACAACAAAGGAAAATGTAAACGATAGAGAATTACAGCATGCCATTAAGGACCAGGCAGGGTTTCTATCACAGGCCTTCATGCTATATGGTATTTACAAAAACACGCACTCCTCATTCAGGCAAAAAAAAAAAAAAAAAATCCACATTACATATCAATTTCTATGACTTAAAATACACAACAGTTATCAGAACACTTTTGAAGAATCTGAAATGTAAAGTTACCCAAGAAATGGTCACAGAATAAAACCACCTCATTTAGACTGTTTTATGTAAGTTTATAAGCCTATGATTGCAGCCTTTTTTCACAAACTCTAATTTGAATACTATTTCCACCAATTTCTTCACCCATTTAGATTGTTCTCTTTAGGCTAATGCCACTGGGAAGAGAAAATGACTGTTTTTTGTTTTTTCTCTTAATTTAAGGTAATGCCTGTGAACTAAGAGTATTGTAGCAATTTCAGCCACAGTGAACTATTACTTTACATAAATTAGGAATATAAATTCACAGACCTATTATCTGAAATATCAATAGAAGGGTTCAAGATAGCTATATAAAAACTGTCCTGAAACTAACCTAAATAGTGTATTAATAGCAAATAAGCATTCACTGAGATGAATGTATGTAATAAGGAGTTCCATGCATAGAATTCTTACTACACAGAATCGTGTCTACGGAAAAGGAGTAAATGCCGAAGAGCATGAACAAATCCATCTAAGGCTGAAAACCCAAGAAAGGCAATTCCATTCCTGTAGACATCCACAGTGCCATTACTGATTCTCTAAGTCAATAGATCTTATATCTCGAACCATAATTTAAAGATACTGCCACCCACCATGCAAAGCCAAGACTCATAAAAATGCTGCAGTCGAAGTGCATGGGCGGTTGATGTCTACCACGCCCTTTCTCAGTCTGAGGATTTCTAATGGAAATGATGTGAATACCCCTTTGCCATGAGCACCTTACAGCTCAGTCTCCAACTTGGCTCATGGAGATGGTGGTTTCTGGACAATTTCCAGTTTATGTTCTTACCAATATTCTCAGAAGTGGTTCCAAAATAAATCTGAAACTCTCACTGGGACATGAATATGTTGTCAAGGAGAAAACATTTCATATTTATTAAATCCTGAGTTAATAACAACATAGTGACTCTGGATAAAACTTTCATATAGGTAAATGTGAAGAGGGTGTGTGCTCATCTGTGTGTGTGTCTGGTATGAGTGTATGTGCATCAACTACATGTGTGCGCATACATGAGAATTTCTTATGAGTTTCCTGGAGATCAGTTCAACTGAGTACACTAAATGAGAATATGGTACCCCACTCCCGCGCTCTATCTCAAGGAGTCCCTCAAAGTTAAATTGGATTACGTAACTATTAAGTATTGAAATCTACCAAGGGCCCTTGCTCTAAGCTTCAAAAATGTGGCATAAGATCATAGACAAACTTAAAAAGCACCAATCCTGGAGTAGAAGACCATCAGTGGCTCTGAACCTTAGAAACTGTTATGAGAGATGCTATTTTTTTGTGAAGAAATATCAAGTATCACTAGATAAAATGCCCCAAATACTGGTTAAGCTCCTAAATGAATGCAGTTGTTCAATAATTTTACAAGTTGTTTCTGATCTGTTTCAAAGGACTACTATTTCATAAATATCTATATCACCTTTTAGTTACAAAAATCTTTATATAAAGATATATTTATGTCATAGCTTCTTAATATCTCTACAGTCTCAATACTCAATACCTGTCAACTACTTCCATTTTACATCAACATGTAACACATGAAATTAATGGCAAGAATTAATTTTTTTTAAATAGAAATACCTATCCCTGTTTGAAGTAAAGATTTAAAAAATTGTAATAATTTTCAGCACTGAATTTAAAATTCCCTAAGAAGAAAAATAAAATTAACATCAATGTTCCTTTAAATTTGATGTTAGCTATAATTCCACTTTGAAATTTTCACTAAATTACTTTCCACATATAGTTCAATATTGAGTAATAACTTATCTAAAGCTATATGTGGATGATGTTTTTTAAAGATCTTAAAATATCTCTAAGAGATAATGTTCCTTAAGGATCTTAATATAGCTAAATATTAAAGTTTTTACAGGATTATAGAAGATATTCCTTTATATTTTTATGGTAGAGACTACCTGAACTGAGGTAATTCAGATTTATTCTCTAGGTATTAAGCATTTGGAAGTACACCTTTAAAGAAGATTCATTTAGATTTTTAATTAGGAATTGGACAGGGACTTGTAAGATGTTATATAGAAGTTCATCTGATTTACTTTTATGAGGAAACATTGGGGGTTGGGGAATTGATTTCTACTCTTACATCTCGCCAACAAAGATCTCTCAGTGTTCCAAGGTCCTCTGGAGAAGAGGCTCTGCCTTGGGGGGGTGCCGTGGAAGCTGGATATTGGACTTCTCTCAGATCTCTTCTTTCCCTGCTTCGCACAGCTCAGCCAGGCAATTCCTTCTGCAAATACACACACACACACACACACACACACACACACACACACACACACACACACACACACACACACCACCTTAGGCATGGTCAAAGCAGGTGTTTGTTCCATCCTGAAACCAGAAGCATCAGTGACAGTTCACTAATCCAGGATTATAACTTCGCTGAGCTCACAGGCTAAGAGAGTTAAATGCACACAAGCCTTTTCCCCATCAGAAGAGTGAAGGGGGCTTTTCTGGGGAATTGAACTGCCCAAGAGAAAAGACTTAAGAACACTAAACTACATTTTTTAAATTAATATTTACTTAGCCATAATCAGTAGTAACTCTTTGGAGCATATCCTACTAATAGCATTGCAGTGTTCTATCCACTGTGATGCCTGTAGATTCAGGTATTCTACTCCTATGTTTTAAAAGATATCATAGTCTACAGCTATTCTGGGTCTGTGTTTTTATTTAATGTACTGTGTACATTTTTATACAATGATAAATATTATAGAATATTATTTTAAATGGTTGTGTCAACAAGTCCCACCTTCCCCCATACACACTCCCATAACTTTCAATCATCTTCGACACCTGGAAGGAAATAAGAAGACATTCTAAAGAAGAGGGATTTAAGCGTTAGAGGGTTATAGTTAAATAACTGAAGGAGAGGAAGAGAGAGATAAAATAGAAAAGGGGAGGGTTGGGGAGGGGGACTTTGAGATGGTTACTGTCAGGTACAGGCGGCCAATATGGTCACCTGCTGCAAGAATAAAGGCAATACCAAGGAAAGAGATAGAGCTAGTGGGAAAGAGGGGTGCAGAGAGGAGGAGGAGCAAGAGGATGGGAGAGAACGGGAGTTGATAACTTGATAAAGCTTTGGCTCTACCTATGTTTGAAACTAGTGAACCCTAAGAATTTGCCATTGACTTGAGCATAAAAATCCTCCTTTTGGCTTATATTGATCTAAGTTTCTGTCACTTAGAATGAAAAGAAACCTCACTCTTTAAATTAAACTCAACTGTTGTATATTCAAACAAGCTAGACAGACTCAAATCCATACACACCTATCAAATTCATCACTATTTGGAGTAACAGTCATACTGCATTAAGTTATTCCTCAGAACACGAGTTTCTCTCACTAAGGCAGACAACTGTTAGAACCAAAGAACCCAGTTCTCTAGTCTATAGCACTTCATTAAGTAACATGTGCCATGCCACCATATTTCCCATTTTCCAAAGGGCTCAATGGCTCTGCTTAAAGTAGAAGCTGGTCATAGCTTCAAAGTTAAATATTGTGGATTCAGAGGATAAATAAGTAGCAGAAAGTAACAAGAAACTCTGAGTCTCTGAAAGTAAAATTATTGCTAAACAGTTTATCTTCAAGAAGATCAAAAATGTCAGCGGCTCCTTGAAATTTATGTGCGGGGGACACAAGAGGGTGATCGATCATCTACATATCAGAGTTGTATGTCTTTCAGCTGAATCCCACTGAAGACGCACTCCAAGTTCTGTCATGTGGCTTCTGGCTCAACTTCAGGTTGATTATCTTTTATTATTAGGAACCTTCCAAAACCAAAGGTTCATGAAGTGATGAAGGGCAAGACTAACAAGTAAAACTCTACAGTCAATCCTGGAGTCTTCCTCTGCTAAAATATACACAGCTCCATACATTATCGCTGCATGGAAATCCCATGTTCCAAAACAGATGACCAATATTCTCTACAGGAGCTGTGAGGAAAGCATCCCAACAGGTACCCCCATGGAGACACTTGGTTGAAGATGACCTGAGTGGTTTTAGACAAGGATGTTGCCCATCATTGCTTGTAGTTGCAGGAAGCCAGCCTCACAATTCTTTTCATCATCTTCATCTTTCCACTCAGGTTTGGGAGAAGAAATAAACGGAGTGAAAATGTATGCTCTCAGGAGGGTCTACCGGAACCTAAAAAATAACTTATTTTAGAGTGCTGTGCCATCTATTATTAATTGTGAATAATCTGTATCCCCTGTGACCTTATTAGTCAGAGAGTGACACAATCCAGGCCATGAACAAGACCTGGGAGTCTGTTAGGAAGGCAGTGCCCCAGGCTCCACTGTGGACATACTGAACCAGGAGCCAGGCTTCACAAGCTCCTGCGGTGAATTGTGCGCATGGTAAGCTTTAAAACACCACCCCAGAAGGAGCAAATCCCAGAAATTTCTTAGGGACAATTTTGTCTTAGGAAAATAAAGCAAATCATAAAAAAGTATATACATCAATACCCATTTTGAGATTACAAAATAAAGGCAACTAAAAGATACAGGATTGTTTAGTGATGCAGATAGAACATAAGAAGCAGTTTAGGAGACTGGTTACCTCTGTGGGTAGAAAAGAGGAGGAGATGGAGTAGAGAAGAAGGGCAAGATGACATGCAATCCCATCACTCTAGCTCGAGTTGAAAGGGTAGATTCACAGGTGTTCCCATTATGATGATGCTACAAATATTTGTCCAAACATTACAAATAAGCATTTCCAAAAATGATGTACCGTAACCTCAACTAGAATTAAAATGATGTTTTGTAGTCAAAATAACTTTTGCATGGGTCAGGTAGATGGAGCATCACTGAAAAGGACTTGCTTAAGCAGTCTTGTAGGTAGTTTCTAAGCAAGAAGTACAAAGATTTCATCCAGATGAGTCATAAAGCATCTTCTACCATGTAAGAGCGGAAAGATGCCAAGTAATGAGTACACAAATAAATTGATCAAACATTTGTTTGCATTTTTCTTCAAAGAAAAAGCCACACTACCTTGCAACACTACAAGAGAAGCCAATGGAGAGCCCGGGCTAGCAGATGCTTGCAGCTCAGTGAGGGAGATACTGCGGAGATGCTGAGCCAGGCTATTTCCATCAGGGACTTTGGGACCCAGGGACAGCTGTGGTGTGAATGGATTTTCCAGCCAACAATGATGCCCTCAGGTAACAGGGCATGTGTTCCTTATTTGCAATTTTGTGTTAAGCAAAAACAAATTTTAAAAATTCATGCTCAAAAACAGGCCTTTGCGTAAGCCCCGAATTCTGTCACTCTGCTTGCAAGGAGAGCAAACTGTGCGAGCAAATAGACAGCCGAGGGTTCCCAGAATGCCCAACAGAACTTTCATAGACATTCTTGAGGTTGGGTGTCTGAAAAAGTGAGCAAGTGAAACTTCATTCCACAGACCCCAAGTTTTCTGTAAAAACTTCCTATGGGAATTTACATATTCTTTAACATACATAAAGCATCCTGATGGTGACAAATAGGTAGAGAAGAAACTACTACATAGACAATGTTCTCCACAGATGGCGGTTTCCCTCTCGGCATCCCACTGAATGAGGAACAACTTCAGATAAGTCAGTTCACCACCTTTATTGGTTAACAATGAGGAAGCTAAACTTTTCACCCAGTGGGTGACTCCAAGCACAATCCAAAATACCTCATGTGATCTTCACCTACTTCACTGCTTTTACACCTCTGGATAATGACCTCCACCTATTGTGGATTTGGACTTCAGAAGCACCCTCAGTTGGATTTTTTTTCACCACTGACCTTCTCTCTCCCCCCAGAAGAGTCACCTCCTTCCACCCCTATTCAGAACCTTCCATGCTTACACACGACTGGCTCAAGGCCAAGGACTCTTGGTATGCTGTAGGGTAAATGAAGTAGCAGGCATTTTACCTCCCTCCCACCACTAGCGTGGATGCCCCGGGCGTGAGGCCTGAGTGCAGGACATGTGCATCTGTAGTTATGGACACCTGGGCCCAAAGAGCACAGGCTGTTCACATGTGTAAATGCTCACACCTGTGCCAAGAGGGGAGGGCTAAAGGCAGCAGTGGCAGCACTACCTGAGAACCACTCTGAGGTGAGACTAGGAGATGATGTGAGAGCTCCAAAAAGAGACCAAGAAAAAGGGGGTAGATTTGTGGGGGGCTGGGAGGCCCCTGCCTTGCCTGCATGCTTGCACAACACATCTCTTAATCCCAGGCTCATTTTGCAGACCAAAGTAGACATCAACTAAGTGGAAAGGTATTATGAAAATAATTGAGAGTAGTGACTATAGGAATTGGGAGATTAAAATACTGAAGAGTATGAATCCTATCAAAAGGATTCATAAAATTGCTCAAGATGAGTCATTTTCCAAACTATTACAGAATTTTAGGATTCACATGGTAACAGCACAGAGGCCTGAAGCCCTACTTATGTCACCAAGTGGTACTGCTAGAAGATTCTCATTACAAATCTTCTTATGATTTTCCTGCAGCACTGATAAGTTATATTCTAAATTGTCATGAGAACAATAGTTATATAGAATATGAAGACCATAAGTTGTCTGAGCCTTTATAAGGAGTGTCCAAAAGGACTCACAGCTCTAAGAAACTTTGAAGAGAATCCAAAACAACTGCCTTGGTTTACACTCTTCTAAATAGGCCTGTGATCACATAACAAACTGCTGCCAGAACCAAAACTAGAATCCAAGCCTCAGCCTAAAAGTTAATGCCAGTAATTTTATTATGTCTAATAAATACTTCTGAATTCCAGCAATTGAGCCACTTCAGACTGGTGACACTATGCTATTTTTAAAACCATCAGGACAAAAATCCCACAATGGCCCTGGGATTGTTATAGTGCTAGAGAGATATTGCTACTGGTCTTTCTCCTCACAGTTCTCTAAATCACTCTTACTGCAGTTTTACCTATTTTCTTTTATTGGTACTGAAAAAAGCACACATGTTTATTTTTATCTGTTACCATTGCAATACTCAGATTTATGAGAAATTGGCTGGATTTCTTTCCAGAAGTCAAGGCATTAACTATCCATGTAGATATACATTCCTGTTGCTACCATGGCAGGTGCTGAATAGAGCTGCCCTTCACATGTGCAGTGCCTTCAAAACCAGAATCTACAGTTCAGATCATCTGTCTTTATGTCTTCAACTTGAATCTTACATCAAAACCACCATTTGTTTTATAATACGTGTGGTCATCTGAATATGTGTGGTGCCTTTCTCTAGAATACAGACTGTATATTCCAACTTAATATTAGAAAATAATTTCAGTAAAGGACTACTGTATTGAATTATACCAACATAAATGTGGCTTCGGCCACAGAGACTGCTTTGAGAAAGGCTGTACTAGGACTCGATGACTTTCTAGCTGAAAAGTCATCAAGCAGATATTGTGTTACTGGGATACAAGATAGACAAAAACATAATTCACTTTCTATTGATTACAAAATATACACTCTCCCACAACTTTCTGATTCTTCCACAGTTTAGTGAAAACCTCCTTTTCTATTTCATTTATTGTTCAATGGAACACATCCTGAATTTGTCATCTCTTCTTTCTCCATACTGAGTTCCTCAAGTTGAAGATAATCCATCAATCAGTTTCCAATAAAATGCCTGATAGATTACAGTTACACATCACTTTACTGATAGGAATAATAAACCTAGAATAGAGAAATGGTAGATTTTTTTCAATGGACATAAAAAAAGAATTCATTGGCAATTTCTTTTGGCAAATATATCATCAAAGATAGGATATATGGCTAAGAAGAAATGGTTCGTTTCTTGAAGAGAAAATATTTCATCACAGCTATTAACCACCAGGTAAGAAACATGTCAAAAAGGAAAATTTCAGTGACACATCACTTTTGCAGAGCCATCCCGAACCTAATACGGTGCACAAAACAAGCTTTGTGTTGACAGACAATAAGAACCTGCCAGGGTAATATTGTTGCCAAACTACTGATTGAGGGCACCAAGGCAAAGAGTTGACAAACCCAGAAGCTATCTCCACATACAACTGAAATCACTAGAGCAAAAATTTAGAGCATTTCAGAGAGTTGTGAGTCACCGTTTGTTACATAACTTGACGATTTTCCAAAATGTATTAGATCAATTACAAAAGTGAAAATATGAATGAGATTCAGTAAATAAAATCAAAGTAACACAAAAATGTTGTTTTATGAGAATACACTGAGAAGAAACCCCTAAGCACCAAACAACTGCAGACACAATTGAGAATTTCCAACAGCTAATAAATTATGCTCAACACAGAATGAAAGAAACATACAAATTGAATGCCTTTTTATTTGATAGTCAAAAGAAAAAGAGCAGTTATGAGATCAAGAAGGCAAGAAAGAAGAAAGGAGAACAAAGCAAGGAGAAGGACGATTGACAGTTCACAGAAGCATCAGAATTCGTTGCCAGGAATGACTATCGCTGGGGCTAGATAAATGCTACTTAGCTGTTAGTTCTCAATTTAGCAATTTACTTCCCAAAACAACCATTTTGTGCCCTCTCCAAATAACACTAGAGTTTCTTCATAACACTTCCAGGGTGCTCTCATAACATCTTGAAACATGCCCTTTTTATCACTTATAATTTGTATAATTATTTGTTTAATGTTCTCCTAGCCCTGCGTTCTAAGATCTGCATTGGGAGAGACATGTCTATTGTGTTCACTGTGATACCCACAGACCTAGTATATACTGCAGGCTCAATAAATATTAGAATAAATGAATTAAATATGGCCGTTAATAGAACTATTTAGAGAGGCAACATGACATAAT